>ML837139.1:72577-82902 GCA_009831015.1 Picea engelmannii | reverse complement strand
TGAAAAAGTGTCAATCAAAAATTCCTTGGTCTTTCACTCAACACACTTACTAAGATTGAATAATGTTTAGTTGTCCATTCCTCAAGTTCTCTTGTGATAAAAATAATAATTTTGAGGAAGGGTTGGTCAACCCTTCTTTGAACTACTCTTGAACAAAAAAATTAATATATAATAAGTTTTAGTTGAAACTTATTCAACCTCTCCCTTGAAAAGAATACTAATCTAGAGAAAAGGTCAATTGAATCTTCCTCTAGCTCATTTTCAATGAGAATACTAATTTAGAGGAAAGGTCAGATGACCCTTCTTCTAGTTATCTATTGAGGAGAATAATAAGATTTAGTAAAGGTCAGTTGACCCTCTTGAAGTCCCCCCTCAAGGAACCTTCATTCAACCATTCCAAGGCTCCACTTAATGCAAATACTAATTTTGAGGAAGGGTGGATCAACTATTCCTTGGGCTCCACCTCAACAAAATTACATACCACAAGGATGGGTTTCCCATCCCTTCTTCACATTCGACCTTTACTCAGGATTCCCTTCAATGAGAGTATTATTTTACAAAAATCAAGTGTTGACTTTTCCCTAATATTTCTATCGATATGAAACCCACAATTTTTAAGAAGGGTCATCTTAATCTTTCTGAGACTCTCCTTTAACAAAATTACTAGGGTAGGTCGACCACTCTCCAATTTATGTTTGACAAAACAAGCCCATATTTCCACACATGATGAACACTTTAAGAAACCACTCACACAACCAGATCAAAGATAATTACACTAGTTTATTACATGGTTAAAACCCTTAAGGAGGGAAACAATCCATGGCCCCAACCAAAATGGACACTTGAGGTAATATATTAATGAAAAATTAAAATACTATACATAAGAGTTTCTCACAATAGATATTTAGAAAAAGATCATCCATGCTCTTTAAATAGAGATCATGGATCAATAAAGTGTTAAACCACAGATCAATATAGTTGTTGGTATTTAGGAGAATATAAACCATCAGATTACTTTATCACTAAAAAATATCATGACGGTTGGACTAGATAGTTATACAAATGCTTACTAATGCATACAAAAGAAGTTACACACTTTTACCTAAGGACACATTATACCAAGTTGATCATAACTAACGCTTAAGTTTATAAATATCCTAACATTCCCCATTAAGAACAACTTGGTATATGATTGAAGGATTAACAAAGGTGGAAAAATAGGAGAAGGAAGGACGCATTAAATTTTATCTGCCCTTAACAAAAAACTTCCTAAAAAGCTAAAATAGATCAAAGTTTGGAAAAAATCACTTTTGTAAGAGACTTTGTGAAAATGTATACAACTTGATCATATGCAGGAAAAAAGAGAACTTTGAGAACACAATTATGAATAAGATTTTAGTTAAGTGCATGTGTATCTCAATGTGTTTGTTGTGCTAATGTTGAATAGGATATTTAGTGAGCTTGATGGCTCTTTTATTGTCATACCGGAGGGTGATTGGATGTTGTTGTTGGAACACAAACTCTTAAAATATATGTCAAAGACAAAATGTTTATTGACTTGCATTAACAGTTCCTCGATACATTTCTTCTACTAAAGAAAGAGAAAGAGATTTTTGTTTCTCATAAGCCCAAGTGAAAATTCTAGAACCAAGACTAAAAACATAGCCTACAATAGACTTATGATCATCAAGATCACTAACCCAATTGGAATCAATGAAACCAACCAATAAAGGAGTCCCCCTGAAATTTTAATATATCCCAAACTGAACAATACCCTAGATATACCCAAGTATCATTTTAGCTACTTTTCCATGGCTCTCATCGGGTGTTTTCATATAACGGGAAACAAGCCCAACAAAAAAGGAATTACCAGGATGGGTAGGAGTCAAATATAAGAGGATACCAACTAAGTGTTGGTATAAAGCGGAATCTACTTTGAGCGTAGTACAAGTGGAAGCAAGTTTGACTCCAGAATGGAAGGGATAAGGTGTTAGATTACATCTTTTGTGTGAAAGCAACAAATAAGGTCACATACATACTTAGACTAGGAAAGGAAAATTCCTTCCTCTCTTTGCATTACTTGGAATCCAAGGAAATAATGAAAATGACCTTAGTCTATCATTTGAAATTTATTCTTAAGGTTCGATTTTACATGGTTAAAAAATTCAGGGTCACTACCAATGAGAATAAGGTCATCAACAAAAAGAAAAATTACTATGAGATGGTTTCCTACTTTCTTGGTATAAACATTGGGGTCAAGATGACATCTATAAAATTCAATGTTAAGAAGAAAGCTATCCATTTTTTCTTACCAAGCCTAAGGATTTTTTTGAGACCATAGAGAGATTTCTTAAGGTAAAAAACAAGGTTAGAGTCATTCTAAACATAGATGGGAGGTTATTCCATGTAAATTTCTTCGTGTAAATCCCCATTCAAGAAGGAAGATTTAACATCCATTTGATGGAACTCCCATTTATGTGAGGTGAAAAGGGATAGAACAAGGTGGATGGAATTCATTTTGGATATAGGGACAAAGGTTTCATTATATTCATTCCTTCAACTTGAGAAAATCCTTTGGCAACTAACCAAGCCTTATGTATTTCAACACTTACGTCTAACGCATACTTAGTTCTATACACCCATTTACATCTGGTATTTTTTCCTTTCACAAGAGGTACAATATCCCAAGTATCATTCATCGTTAAGGATCAATATTATTCATTCATTGTTGTTTCCCAATCAATATTCCCAAAACCTTTTGCAAATGTTTCTAGATCATGAATCTATAAAAATTGAGCCAAAAGAGAGGAGGCTCATTGGAATAGTGAGTGTTTATAATGTTGATCAATAGGACCTCTAGAAATATTGTCAATTACTTCTCATGTTGTATGGATCCATCTAGGAAGCAGTGGTTCTTATGCAAGTTCATTTTCAATGGACCCAACTAGAGGAAGGTGAGTAGGTGGAGGTGGATTTTCATCCTCACTGTTATCATCTAAAGAAGAAACCAAATAGGATTGTTAATAGAAAATTTAGGAAGAGAATATGGAACAAACATCGAAGATGGATCATTGGCCAAAGATGGTACATGTGTCGAATTAGGCTCGCAGGCCAAGATATTTTCATCAAAATTAACATCTCTCCAAATAATTATTTCATTGGAATGAAGCTGAAGAATTCTATAACCTTTGACATCTTCAGAATATCCAACAAAATTTCACTTCTCACTTTTAGGTTGCAATTCTTTCCTTTTTCTATCACGAATGTGAGCCCATGATTTACTACCAAATGAATGGAAGTGGCTTAAATTTGGTTTAATTTTACTCCAATGGATTCTTCCAGTGTTATAGTTTCTAAATCCTTTATGGAAGTGTGATTTAGTATGTAATTGGCACAACTTAGGGATTTCTCCCAAAATTAAAGAATTAATCCCTTAGATTGGATCATACAATCTTCCATTTCCTTTAAGGCTCAATTATTTTTCTTAGCAACACTATTTTGTTGTGTTGTATATGGAACAATATGTTGCATCTGAATGTCATGTGTAGTGTAGTAAGTTGTAAATTTGTTGTTGACATATTCACCTCCAATATCTAATCTTAACCTATGTAGTTGATTTCCATATTTTTTTTATATAAGGGTCTTGTATACCACATACATGTCGAAAAATTCCCTTTTAAGTTTTAATAAATAAACTCAAGTGCGTATGAAGAAGTCATCAATGAAATTTAAGAAGTACTTGCACCGAAAGAAAGAAAGAAAAGGAATCAGACCACACAAATAACTAAGAACAATATGAAAGGAGGGTGAGGCACTCCAAGAGGCACATTTGTCAAAACACAGTCAGCACAAACACCATCTCTGCAAGATCCAACAAGAAGACCAATCACCGTATTTTGATTACATAGTTGTTGAAATGAGTGACAGATTAGATGACCAAACCGCTCATGCCAAAGTTTACTCAAGTCACCACTATGGGTAATGAAAATTTATGGAAAATATGATGACCCAAAGTTGTCAAATTTGTACAACCTGGTAATATCATCAACAATTCTAGTTTCTAGAACATGCTTATGATCTTTTAAATCCATGACCATTATCTAGATGAATTGTTCTAGACTCTACAACACTAAGAAATCTATCATCACAAACAAATATTGTTTGGTGTTACATTCATGAAGATTAAAAAAAATGTCTTTATCCTTATCCATATGATAAAATGCTCCATAATCAATAAGCCACTCATTAGAAGAAGAAGTGGATGTTACATTGAAGGAAAAACCAGAAGTAGAAAGTGCATGTGCATGAGAAGAAGAGTTAGAAGAAGAAGAATCAAGATTTATGTTGTGTATCTTACTTGTTTATTCTAAGTCTTCCATCTTTTTAAAACATTTAGAATCTAGATGACTATCTCACCCACAAAAATTGCAATGTATATCAATCTTCTTACTTTTTTTATTTTGATCCTTTCTCACCATTGATATTAGAAGTTGGTTGGGAGGGTTTGGGACCCTTATTTTTCTTAGTGAGGATGTTACTTCTATGGATTCTTGGATTTATCATTCTATTGGCCCACTAAGGTTTTGTTAGATGTACCTTTAGTGTTGATCACTCCAAGATCCAAGAGCTTATCTTTCTCTCTAATCAAAGAATCACAGAAATATTCAAGAGAGGGTGGTGTGTAAGGATCCCCTAGAGCTTCTCTATTAGAGTGAAAAGTAGATACAAAAATAGAATATGCACTAACAAGATTATCAAGAATAGAATATATACATTGGCATCCTTCATTTCTATTTTACAATCTTTAAGTAAAATTTGGAGTGTTTTGAACTTAGATAGATAATATTCAATGCAATAGAAATCATTGGAATTTAAATAAATTAGTTGATTTTCAATATGGTGGTATCGAATATTATTGTTTTTACCAAATAAGGCTTCCATGTTTTTCCAAGATTCATATGGATCATCAATTCCTTGAAGGTGAAACCATAAATCAATAGAGATGGGAATTCTGATTAATCCTCGTGCTTCTTAAGTTTTATTATTCCATTTGGATTTCATTGTGGCATCAATGGAGGATTTTTCTTTTCCCAAGGTAATCTAGTACATTCATTTACTTTATAGTACATTTTCCATACGGGTTTTCCATGAAAAGTAGTTCATTCTAGAAATCAAAAGATCACTTGGACCAACCATATTAAAATATGCAAATAATATGGCCCCAAAAGCATAAACTGTATGGATGCAAATCTCTTGAAAATAGATAGTTTTCAAAAAATGGCATTGAAAATAGACTTCAGATGCCAAAGTTATGCCATTTTTAGGAAAGGCATAAAAGGTAACCAAAGTGCCATGTGGAAAGTAGAGGTTGGTTCATGTAGTGATGAATGCACAATGAGTTTGCTAAGTAAAATAAAAATATGTTCCTTGTCTAACCTTGCATATAAGATACCTTTTAAAATAGGTTACTTATGATGTGACCCACTTTTATAAAATAGGTGAGAATCACTTTTACAATGAAGTTACTTTATAAATTAATGTTGCATGCAAAAAATAACTTAAGAAAAACATTAAAGTTATTTTATAATGATTCACTTTTATAATTGAAGTGAAATACACTTTATAATAAAGTTATGTGATAACTCAAAGTTACATGAACTTTTTTAAAAAGTAATGTAATGAAAAGAATAGACCTCTTATTTAACAAGTGTTGCATGGCAGTGTAGTCTTTGCTGGGTTAAATTGGGAATAAATGCACAGGGATGGGGAAAAAGTAGTGGATCTGGCAAGAAGCATGAAGCACGGGTGTTATCTATGCAGTAAATGACATGTGGCCTCTAGAGTCCCATTTATTTTTTGAAACTATATAATCCATTTTTCTATGTTCAAAATTTCTATTCTTTCCAGTAGTGTGACTCACTATGTTTGAAATTTTTGTTCCTACCTTGCATGTTTTATCTCTTCAATGTATTTTCATAGAATGTAGGTCTCTATGTGTGCCATGAAAAAAAAATGTTATATGCATAGCAGGAGAAAAAGATATGCATGAGAAAAATATAATTCAAATTAAATAAACACAATTTCTTGACATTCAACATAGTTGAAGATAAAAATTTATGAGCACATAAATATACAAGGAGATAAAAATTAGTTTTATTTGAAATATATCAAAAAATAATATTGTCTATTACATATTCCTTGAAATTTAAATGTGTTTGTCATATAGACTAGGATTGCGGCTCTGTAAACCATAAGAGAAATATGTACAAGAAATAGGACTATGGAAAGAAGAAGTGGGCGACGATAGAGTGTAATACCTGAAAAGAAGAAATTGGAAGGTATCAGTCTTTGGCTAGACATTTCTATTTAAAAAGGTGGAATAACTGGATTGATAAAAAAAGAAGGATGTGATCAATATAGACGTACAGTGATGGTGAATATCGTGCCTTTGTTATTTGTGTGTTGGTGCCCTTTTATTGTTGTCATCGATGGCTACTGGAATCGTGCCAATTGCATGTTGCCTTTCGTCGACAACCAACTTCAATTCCCTTTCAATCCATTCTTCAATGTATCTTCTCAAGGGAGCAACGTTGATCTCATTTGGGATTTTTATGTTGAAAATTTCCTTTTCTAATTCCCTTAGATCGATAGAAAGATTAAGCAGAGCCTGATCAATTTCTTCATTATGTACCGAATAGTCGACTAGCCAGTTGTTGATGTCATCTTCACCATATTCAAGGATGTTGTAAAAAAATTCTAAAGACAACACCTTAAAAATATCAACTTGTTTATCGAAGGCTTTCTTTGTTAAGGGCCAGGAGTTTAGGATTAAGTTGGGGTCTTGGACCTCATTGGTCCTTCCGGCTAAGTCTATTTTGGTCAGCTTTGTGAATAATTTTTCTTTGTTTGATATATCTTGTTCACATGATTGGACAATGAGATGCAGGTTCTTCACTTTCTTTTTACAACTTGAATTTAATTGAGTGATTCGATTTTTGGAGGGGATATCCTATTTTCTTCTTCTCATTTCTGTCATGTTGTTGACATGGGTGTCAAAAGGAAGGACCGTGTCTAAATAGAAACATTCTTCATTTTTTAAATCCGCTTGCAAATGTTCGAGCAAAACATGTGCCCTCGTTCCAAGGGAAGCCATACTTTGTGATGTTTCCCACGCCTCAGTAATCAATTCCATTATTTTCTTGATATTATTCTCCACATATCCTCTACACGATGCGAGGAGGTTGGAGGATCCTTTTAACTTGGCTGCAGGGGTGGCAAGAGTGTCTATTGCTAAAGGACTGGCAAGAAATGGCATAGGAATCAAAGCTTCCTCCAATTCCTTGACTCAGTCTTTCAGTCTGGCATTCTCGGCCTCAATGCCTCCAATGGAATCATCAAGAAAATCTCTGGTTGCTCTGTGAAGTCGAGAGATTCAGGACAATCGCATGTTCACAAGGCTAACCTCTTAATGAGATTTTCCTTTCTTATTGTTTACAACTCTCTTTTCAATAATTAATTTTTTAGACTCGCTGTCAAAAACAACGCTTTAGAACACAAACGATTCATCTTCATCAAAAATTTTGGTATCATCTATGTCCATTGGAAGACTATGCTGGATCGTGTCTCTGGGTTGATCAAGGTTGTGGAATACGATATCCAGATCATCAAGTTCCATGTTCTCACTCTCAATTTAGGGCTCTTTCGCCTTACCTACATTTTTTTTCACTTCTTCTCCACAGGAAGCTTGTGACAACTATCAATTTTAGGGTGAGGGGGGTTGTTACCTCCTTCTCCATTTGAATAATTATGGGTTTCTTTCTTGTTGTGGTGGGCCATTGGAGCGATCCTCTGGGATGTCATACTTTTGGGAGTGTTATCCATCGATTGAACACTCTTCTCATTGGGGCCTTTTCCCTGTTGCTTGTACAATTCAGTTGTGCTTTATAGTGTGTCTAGTTCATCAACATCAGAAGTAGGAGCATTGTTGCCAGTGTCTTTGTTTTTTCTCAGGTGTTTCTGGAAAAACGAATTTTCAAGGCCAAGTGTAAGTAAATATTCTAAAAAAAAATTATTACGGTCGAACCCTCTTAGGATTTCAACATATCTTAGGTTCAAATTGTTGAAATGGGTTATGAATTCTTCAATTTTGTTGACTTTCCTCAACACGAAGTCCCCAAATTTCCAAGGCAGAGGAATGACCTGTTTTTTTCTCTTCTCATGGAATAGATGCACCAAGTAGTTGTATTGCCTTGTTATTTATGTAACAAACATTTTGTTTGTAATGTGACATGGAAGGAGAGCAGGTTTTTCCTTCGAGCCAAAAAACCTTATCACACTATAATTATCCATTTTTTCAAGTGCCCCCTTCATGTCCAAAAACTTGGTTGCCTGGTTAGATATGCGGGGAGAATCTTCTCTTAACAATAAAACTTTGAAAACAGATACAAAGTCATTAAAAACCTCATAAAAATAGTCGGAGACCTTGTGCTTCCACAAGGCCTGGTACCAAAATCTTACTGGGTTGAATTCCCAATTTACCTTCTTGGACAGAGACAGTTTTGGAAACTGAAAGCAATGCACTATCGCAAAAACCAAGTAGGATGACATACAAAATTTCTTCTCCTTTTTGAAGCTTGACAATTGGGAACAGATTTCATGGGAAATTAGCTTCCCCCAATCAAAAATGTCTTGTTCCTTGACTGTGAAATACAAATTATAAAGAACCATGTGGTAAATAGCTGTTGTGGATTCTTGTCTCATTATTCTTGTAAATAACCAGGCAATTTCTCGAAATGGATTTCTAAATGAACTATCCTACAAGTTTGTGATATCTTCAGGAACTTCCATTGGGTCTTCCAGGAACTCGGGAAAGAGGTCCAACCCATTATTATGCTTTCTTTCGGAACTTCTTGGAGTCCTCTCCTCTGAACATCAATGTTGGATCTGTCAATCTTAACATCTAGCGAAAGACCTGAGGTGAAAAAGAAACAGAAGAGTGGTCCCGCAGTGGAATAATTCTTTGGACTGAAATATATTTATTGATGAACCAAGAGACCAGCTCCTTATAGTCAAAAACTTTAGGGACACAGCCTGCACGGGCAATCCCAGAGGTCCAAATTATTTCGTTTTGGGTGGAAGGGGATGAGTAGTAAGAATATTCCCTGGACCACTCGAAGTTCTGGTCCTCATGCCCAAAGATGTTCACTGTATTTCCACATAACTATTGTCAAGATGGTTCCATAAGTTTATGAGAACATTCATTTTCACCAAACGATGCTTGAAATGAAAAGTTGGAGGGGGTAATATAACCCTCCGCAAATTTTGGTTCAATGTGTGTGAATGGGAAATCTCCTCAAGCATTTCGCTCATTAATGACAATCTCTATGGGTGTTGCACGATGAATCATTAGCATTAAATCTTACGTATTGGATACTTAGAAGTGGGAAGGTGGAGGGTACGGTGAAGAGAAATTAATAATTGGAGGTTTTTTGAACGCGCCAATCGGATGACGTGCGAACGACATTCCATGATGTTTGAAATTAACACTCGGAAGGGATAATAATAATAATAATAATAATCTATTTTTAAGGTCACGGACAAGTCACACCAAATTGGTGTATGAGACCCCCTTGTTTGTGGGACAAGGGACCCCCCCTGCCCAACGATTTGACTGGTAAAGTCTACGGAAGTATACATACCCTACCCCCCTCTAGATTTGAACTTGTGACCTCTTAAGAGGAAACACATGTTCTTAACCATTAGGCCCACTCAGGTTGTATGTATATAACCCTCCGCAAATCTTGGTTTAATGTGTATTAATGGGAGATCTCCTCGAGGAGTTCACTCATCAATGACAATCTATGCGGTTCCTGCATGATGAGTTGTTAGCATTAAAGCTTACTAATTGCATATTTAGAAATAAGGCCTTATATATATATATGTGTCTGTGTGTGTGTGTGTGTTTATAAACAATTTTTTATTATAAAAAGTACGAAAGTGACGGAGACGGGGAAGAGAAAGTAAGGAATGGCCAAGTATGAAAAGCGGTTGAATGGTCAAATTATATGTCTCGTAATTTTTTACTGCAAAACGAGTAAAACGGAAGAGGGCATGATGGGGCAGTTCAACAGTCGGTTTGTATATTTGCGGAATTTTGGGAAAGTGGCTAAGTATCAACTAGGGAAACGGTCAGTCAGGCTCATTTTCGGAATTAAGGATTGAATATACCCTCCGAAAATCTTGGTTTAATGTGTAAAAATGGGAGATCTCCTCAAATCTTGGTTTAGAATTAAAGATTTCTAATTGCATACCTAGAAATAAGACCT
>ML837139.1:36800-62845 GCA_009831015.1 Picea engelmannii | reverse complement strand
GATAGAATACATGTCCAGGGTCCCTTATTCATCAACAGTTGGCAGCTTGATGTATGCAATGGTTTGCACAAGACCAGATATTGCACATGCAGTGGGAGTTGTGAGCAGGTATATGAAAAATCCAGGTAAAGAACATTGGGAGGTAGTAAATGGATTCTCAGGTATTTGAGAGGTACTACTACTCATGCATTATGTTTTGGAGGTTCGGACACTTTTTTGCAGGGATACGTTGATTCAGATATGGCAGGTGATAAAGACAGTAGGAGGAGCACCAAAGGGTATGTTTTTTACTATAGGTGGAACAGAAATAAGTTGGATTTTGAAACTACAAAAGGTTGTTGCACTTTCAACAACAGAGGCAGAGTATGTTGCTGCTACAAAGGCTAGTAAAGAGATGATTTGGTTGTAGAGGTTTATGGAGGAATTGGGAAAGAAGCAGGAGAACAACAGGTTGTACTATGATAGTCAGAGTGCCATTCACATTGCAAATAAATCATCCTTCCATTCAAAGACTAAGCATATACATTTGAGTTACCACTTCATACGATCCATCTTGGAAGATGGACATTTGAAGTTGGAAAAGATACACACTAGCCAGAATCCTGCAGACATGTTAACAAAGGGAGTAACCAGGGAGAAACTGAGTTCCTTCTGAGTTTCACTTGGTCTTCAAGAATGGATATGAAGATGAGAAATTTGCTAGGTCCAAGAAGGTTTAGATTCTAGCATATACAACAGCGGTGGATTTGTTGAGATCAGTCTCCAAGTGGGAGATTGTTGGTTGTGGAGCCTGATTATCTTCCTGATTCAGAGGTCCTTGCTTTCAGCCATGTTTATACCCCATGAAGTATTTACACCCCAGAAGTATGTACACTCTTCCATGCGAGGGAGTGCAGAGGGGGGTACCCCCTCTGTGGGGTTTGGGGGGGCTATCCCCCCGGTTGGGGGGTCTAGGGGCAAGCAGGCCCCCAGCGGGGGTTCTGGGGTGAAGCCCCTGAAGGAAAAAATTCCGTGTAAATGTATATTGTAATTTCATTATAAATATAGACCGTTCATTGTAAGGTCACAGATCTAACGATATAGATTATGTTAGGGTTTTTTTCCCTAGAAGGCAACCCTCTTTTATGAGAGAAATGTATTGTGGCTATGGTTGATTGCGAATATTGTATTCTGAGAGAGGATACTGTGAGAGAATGAAGAGGAAGTTACAGCGGGTTTTGTTGTAGTTAGTATCCCTTCATTTGTTGGATAATAATAAAGGAAGGACCTGGCAATTTCTTTGGTGGATGTAGCCCAGATTGGGTGAACCACATAAATCTGTGTCTCTCTTGTATTGTGTATCTTCTATGTTTTGTTTCCGCATTTGTTTTATTTTATTTCTCCACGGTCCTGTTTTTCTAATACCAAGGACTTTCACAGCCTAAGCCACTAAATTAGATTAAGAATGTGTTGATTACAGAGTTCAAGAAACCCAATTCAGAGTCACAATGTATTACAGAGATGAAATAAATCAAGCAGAAAGTAGTCGAACCTGTTTGGGAGTTTGATTGGAGATTTAGACCTTAACAGGCCGATTGACTTTTCAAATCCCAGATGAGCAGAACAAAGAATGGTTCATTGTTGCCCTCTTACCACACATCAAAGTTCCTCTGATGCAATAGAAGATTTCTTCGCAGTATGAGACATTGGAGATCGCCATAAAACTAGAATAAGCCCCTATGGGAGAATCCAGCTCAGGTATGAGTCAGATCTTGAGTCAACTAACTAGTTTGTCTCTACAGGTCGAAGATATGAAGAAAGACAAGGGAAAATATAAAAGAGAAGACATCTGGTGTGTCAGATTCAGATCGAAAGGCCATGACAAGGAACATTGCCCCATATTCAATAAATACTTGGCTTCTGGAGCTCTGAGCCCTTTGAAGCAATTCACCTTACCCTAGTGCGAGGTATGCTGAAATAGAAATCTCCCTCGTGAGTTATAGAACATGAAAAAATATGTTCAGACACCCACAAATTTGTATTGTACATTTTGTAAGTCCATGGGACATGATGATAGGGATTGTAGGGCTTACGATATCATGCATGAAAGGTCAAGAGACATATACAAGATTCAAGGCGAATTATAGCAAGAAGGAAACACTACATAGTATAAATCCCCTGGGAGAGGAAATTTCAATCTTCACGGTGGATTCAGAGGAAGAGGAAGAGGAGGAGGAATGGGTCAAGGCCGAGGACAGATAATCTGTTATAATTGTGCACAGCCAGGACACTTGGCAAGGGACTAGCAGAACCCTTGTACCACTTGTAGCTACTGCAACTTGTTTGAACACGTTATCAAGGAATGGCCAACATTGTTGGCTAAACTTCAAGATAAACAAGGACCTCAGCAAAACCCACAGATACAGTTGATCAAAGTTTAACCTTGCAAAGAAGACCCTAGAGTCATTGTTATTACTAGAGGAGGCGTTACTATAGGAGATGATGGAATGAACCAAGGGAATACTACAGAAGATTCAGGAATTAGGAAAGTTGCAGAGAAGACCCAAACCTTTGATGTAAAGAAGGAAAGACAAATATTTGAGGAAGAAAGAAAAGAGTTCAAAGGAGACCGAGGTTCTTCATAAAAAACAAGACCAGAATTAAGAGAGTATGGAATTCCTCAGGCATTTGATCAGTCTACTTCACCAAGAGAAGGAAAAGAGGTAATCAAGCTCATGGAATTTCTATATACTTGTGTTAAGTTAATTCAGGATGAGAGCACTATCCAAGAACTACAAAATTTAATCAGAAAATATGAGCTATGAAATATAGACCCCTTACTGAATAGGGAAATACATCAAATCGGTAAGAAGAGAAGGACCAATAAGGAAATACATTTGAATGTTCAAATAGGCGAATATGATATAGAATATGTGGTCTTCAACTTAGGGTTGGAGGTCAATGCCATGCCGACGCAAACTTGGGAACTAATGGGAAAACCTAGGCTAATCTATTCCCCTATCAGGCTCGGGATGGCTAATCAACAGGCTGTAAGCCCCTTTGGTAGACTAGAACATGTCCCTGTGGACATTGATGGAGTAAGAACATTTTCAGATTTTGAGGTAATTGAGATAGTTGATGACAACTTCCCTTACCCTGAATTGTTAGGAATTGATTGGGCCTTCAATAATTCCATTGTGGTTGATTTAAAGAAGAGACGTATGACTTTTGAAAAATATGGACTTAGGGTCATTGCACCCTTAGATCCAGATGAAGGTCAATGATACACAAAGCCCATTAGAGAAGAATACCACGCATATGAACTGGAAAATATATACAAATTAACAACCAAACAACAGGATTACATTAATCCTATGGCCGATGGAAACTTAAGATGGTGAAGTGACAGTGCATGTTCATCAAACTAAGAAGAAGCACTGGAGAATTGGCAGAATAAAATGTATAAAGTATATACAAGGAGATGTGCTAGACTAACCAGAGAAGTTTGTTGGATTGGAATAACAGTAAGTAAATTGCCCACCTTTGATGGTCTAAATCCTTTAGAAACCTTCTTGTCGAACTTTGAAGAAGGTGTACTAATGAAACAAAGACTGTTGGCGATGGATGAGTCCCTAAGATCAACCCTAGCAAGATGGTTGGGGTCACACAAAAGTAATATTACAAATTGGGTACAGTGTAATACCTTGATGACAGTGTGGTTCTTAGCACAAGTAGAAGGTTGTGAAGTTCAATACACAGGTTGAAGTTGTCCAAAGTACAATGTGAGAAGTTGTGAGGAAGCTTGGAGCAACGTTCCTCAAGAACAATGGGTACAAAAATTCATCAACATGTTGGACACGACACCTATCAACTAGTACCTTCAAGCAAAGATGTGTCTCGCCACTACAGATTGGAAAGGTATGACTCAGAATTTTATAACCACCTTCTTATTTGAAAGTCAATATCCTTCAATAGATCAAGCACTACATATTTTTATACAGAAAGTATTTGAGGATGCCTCTAGCCTCTCTTTGGACCAATACGAGGACGAATGGACCGTGCCTTTACAAAAACTTCAAGGTTGTTACAACATCAATGTTGATGAAGACGATGATCCAAGAAAGGTGAACATTACAGAAATACAAGGCCAGAGATATTTACAAGGACCAGGAGTTGATTTACCATTCATTGAACACCAAATCATATTAATAAGGTCAATATTGGAATAGAACAGACATTGAAGCTTGCAAATTTTGGATATTATTGGGATGATACCACTATTGACAAGATTACAGAATTACTGCATGAATATCAGGACTTGTTTCCAACCAAGTTCATTGATATGAAGGGAATTAAAGGGCCTATGGGAGAGATGAGGATCCCCTTGAAGCCATATGCTAGAAAAATCAAACAGATACCTTACAGATTGAACCCTAAATATAAGGAGAAATTGAAGATTGAGCTCGACAAAATGCTGGAAGCAGGGATCATATAACTTGTCGAAGAGTCCGAATGGATTAGCCCTATGGTGGTACAAGACAAGAAGACAGGGGAGATCAGGATATGCATAGATATCAGGAATATGAATAATGATTGTTTGCATAACCCCTTCCCTACACCCATCATTGACGAAGTGTTAGATAATGTGGGAGGCCAGGAAGTATATTCTTTTACAGATGGATTTTCAGGATACCATCAAATATGGATTTCCAAGGAAGATCGCCATAAGACCACATTTGCAATAGAATGGGGGTCCTATCAGTATGTAGTGATTCCATTTGGATTAAAGAATGCCCCAACCATCTTTTCCAGGGTGGTGGTTGAAGCATTCAAGGAGTTTTTGCATAAATTTATAGAAGCATACTTTGATGATTGGACTATTTTTAGTTTATTAAAGAATCATATTGAATGTCTAAGGATAATGTTGGACAAATTCATGAAGTGTCAAATTTCTTTGAATCTGAAGAAGTGCATCTTATTCTCACCATTTGGAGTGTTGTTAGGTCATATTGTATGCACGCAGTGATTGTTGGTTGGTCCATCTAAAATTTCCATTATAGTTGATATTCCACCTCCTACTTTAGTCAAATAGTTGTGCACTGCGCTGGGACACACAGGATATTACAGGAATTTCATTAAAGGATATGCTCAGATCACAACAGCCATGGAGAATCTTTTGAAGAAATATTATCAGTTTAGTTGGACAGAAGAATGCCAGCAGAGCTTCGACACACTGAAACAAAAAATGGTTATTGCGCCTATTCTGGTTTTCCCAGATTGGACCAAGGAATTTCATGTGCATGTCGATGTATCTTCCATTGCTTTATGACTTGTGTTAGCACAAAATAGAGGAGGAGATATTGACCACCCATTATCTTTTGCTAGCAGGAAGTTATCAACTATTGAGATCAATTACACCACCACTGAGCGAGAAGGGTTATCCATGGTGTATACATTGCAGAAATTTCTCCATTACTTGTTGGAAAGACACTTTAAAATGTTTACTGATCACTCCGCATTGAAATACCTAGTCAACAAGCCATTGTTGGGAGGAAGGATATGCATATGGCTTTTGCTATTTCAAGAATATGATTTTGAGATCATAGTAAAGCCAGCGAGAATGAACAAAGGTCCTGAACACTTGTCAAGGTTGGAACATGGTGAAGAGCTGACCAATTTGGAGGATGCACTACCAGATGCATAGCTACTAGCCATTAGAAATATCAATGACCACTTCACAGAGATAGTCCAGTTATTATCAACAGGAATGGCACCTAGTGAGTACACAATTCCTCAGCAGAAACAGCTAGTAGTGCATGTTGCAGACTTCTCACTTATAGTTGGACATCTATATAAGATGGGACCTGATGAGATATTGAGAAGGTGTATTATGGAGGCAGAGCGCCCACTGATCCTCATAGAAGCACATGAAGGCATCGCAGGAGGAAATTATGCAGGTAAAGAAACTATGCAGAAGGTTCTTAGAGTTGGCCTTTGGTGGCCTACCTTACACAGAGATGCTAAAGACTATTCCAGAGCCTGTGACATATGCCAAAGAGTTGGGAAACCATCTAGAAGAGATGAAATTATATTAACACCACAACTAACCCTACAAGCATTTGAAAAATGGGCCATTGACTTCGTTGGACCTATAAACCCACCAAGAAAGCGTACAGGAGAAAGGTACATAATTACAACAACATAATACTTGACCATATGGGCCAAAGCAAGAGCAGTTAAGGACTGTAGTGAAACTACAGTTGGGCGCATCATATTTGATGACATCATAACCAGGTTTGTCCACCCAGAGATCCTTATGAGTGATCAAGGAACACATTTCATAAATAAGACAATTGAAGCCCTGACTGAATAATTTTCAGTCCACCATCAGAAGAGCACACCTTACCATCCACAAGAAAATGGGACAGTGGAAGCATTCAACAAGATATTAGAGACAACGTTGACAAAGATTTGTAGTGTGAACATGGATGACTGGGATTTAAGAGTACCATCAGTATATGGGCCTATAGAACCACTTGAAAGAAGCTAACAATGAAGACCCCCTTCAAGTTAGTTTATGGTCTTGAATCTATTGTTCCAATGGAATATTTGGTGCCAAGCTTAAGAATTACTTCCTTTACAGATATGGATGACACTGGCATTGTTCAAGAGAGGCTTGCAAAATTGGTTGAATTGGAAGAAGACAGATTTGTTGTAGGATTTCATCAGTAAGTACAGAAGGAAAGAGAGAAGGACTACCATGACAGACACATCAAGAAGAAGGCATTTAAACAAGGTGATCTAGTACTGATATATGACAGTAAGTTCAGCAAACATCCTGGGAAGTTCAAAACTCATTTTCTAGGTCCATATGAGATCGCCTATTTTACAAAAGGAGGAGTTGCGCAATTGAAGACCTTGCAAGGAGAGTGAAGGATTAGTGAATGGGAGCTGGTTTAAATTGTACTATGACAACTAGTTGCCCCACAACTCTCAATAAATGAAAGAAGAAAAGGGTCTAGGTACCAGGTGCAATTGAAACTGTGTACTAGACACAAAAA
Source organism: Picea engelmannii (assembly GCA_009831015.1). NCBI lineage: Eukaryota > Viridiplantae > Streptophyta > Pinopsida > Pinales > Pinaceae > Picea > Picea engelmannii. The sequence goes on along the minus strand of ML837139.1, from coordinate 55,805 downwards.
AGACAATCTGCACAAGGAAGGAGAGCAGGCAAAGAGAAGAAAGTAGAGCCCACTCTGTGCAATCTGAAATCAATGTAAAACAGGAAGTTGAGATATGAAGTGCCTCAGGACGAGTCACAGGTGAGTGTTGGGGGATATTGGCCCTTGGGTATGGAAGTACGTGAAAATCAAGGAAGAAAAAGGAGAATGCGAACTTCGTGGAAGACACAGTGACTGTTACTAGGTCGAAGTGAGAAAAAGAGAAGAAAAGACAAAGCGAAGCTCGAGAAAGAAATTCGTTGGATGAGGAGATTGAGGATGATATATCAACAAGAAAGAAGGATCGTGGACAACTCAGCAAGAAGAAAAAGAAGTCATTATATGCTTTGGAGCACCGCGTGAAAAGGAAGGAAAGACAGGTTGGAGAAGCCTTCAAAATGAAGGTCAAGTTGACCTAGGATTTTGGTATCTAGGGTTTTGGACACCTAGGTTTCGACCTAAGGATATCAGTAAGTGATTGTAATGTATAAATAATAACCTATATGAGGGAGGAGGGTTCGTTCAGGTTCGAGTTACTCGATCTAGTTGTTGTTGGTATATTGTGAGAGATCATTGTTGTGTGAGAGAGAAGTGCTAAGTGTGAGAGCCTTCTAGTATTGTAAGATCCTCAGTTGGGTGAGAAGATCAACCCTACAGCTGGGTGCGTAGGGAGGGGAGAGAAAGAGAGGAGAAGAGAGAAGATCTGGTAGCTAAGAGTGTAGACAAGAACTGTATGCTTCATCTTAATATATTATAAAGCATAGTTTTGTGGACGTAGCCCTAGAGAGGGGGTGAACCACGCATATTTGATGTTGTGTGTGATTGGTATTATGTCTTTGTCCTTGATATAATGTGATTACATTATTATGTTAGATATGATAAGTAGATGTGCAGAATATATGTAAGTTGATAGGTGATATATGAATGTTGTGTTGTTCTTGTATTAGATCCACTTGATATTCCCCTTGGTTGTAGACATCTCTGTCCTGCAACACCCTCATAAATTCTTCGGGTGAGACTGCATCTGCTTCGCAGGTGTTTCTGAAAGGGTCAGTAGTTAGGGCTTGTTGGTGCACTCTTGGAGTTGAACCCTGGATCTACCCCTGTGCCAACAAGTCCGCAAGTAAATTTGCATATCACAGAATCTGAAGTGTTGTTTGCAGGTCACAAAACAATGGAAGTGCAATTTAGATATCGCCTAGGCGGGAACCCGCAATCGAAAAATTGGCTAGGTATGGAAAGGGGAAGCGCTCGGTTAGAATCATGATATAAAAGCATGAATGAAAATGTGAACCCGTGAATCCAACAACCCGCGCAGCAAGACATTTTCGTAAAAATTGACTAAGTAACCAAAAAGAGAAACTACAGGGGAAAAATAAAGGGGAATTGGGTTAAGTATAGAAGAGGGAAAAGAAGCGGATAAAAAACTGGGAAAATAGAAAAGCGGAGGGAAATTTTCGTAAGAGGGAATTGGTCTCAAACAAGACCCATTGTTGCAAAAACATCATTTTCTAGTCCAATATTTTATCCACTTACTCATTTTCTATTGTGCTTGTACCATTAAAAAGGGTGTGAGCAAATGCTTTGTTGAAGATTGGTTTTTATTGCAACTTGTGGGAGTAATTGTGTTCTTGATACATTCTTCCATGACTTTGACATATTAACTTAAGTATTAAACTTCTTGCATGATGGGTTGTTATCATTAAAGCTTAATAATTTCATGTCTAGAAACAATAATGACGATCTTGAATTTTAATATTGTAGTTGATTTCATAGTCCCATTTGACTACAACCACCATAGATCAGTTTTTTTTTTCTCTTATTCGGGAACAAGAAATTTGGTAATTTCATTAATAAAGTAAAAAGTTCTCAAATAGAGGCTAGGGGATGGACAACTAATAAAAGTTTCCCTTTCAGAGTAAAGGAATCAAGGAAGCGAAAGGGAAATAAGAAATCGTTTTTTTAGCAAGGCTAAGATGAAAACGAAATTTCTAGGGAGGGACCCCAACTGTTGCATCATGATTTGGTATTGCTATGTTCTATCTACATTGAGAATATAATTGAATGTTGGTTTGAAACTTTCTAAAATTCTTTTTTGTTTCCATAAAATTCTGATGGGATCAACAGAATGCATTGTCATATAATTGTTAAATGTTCGATATTAGATAAAATTACTTGAGCCAATACAATATTAAAGAACTACGAGACTATTGAACCATGACAATGAGAACAGGTGTTAAATTCAGCAAATAAGCAACAACCAAGATTCCAAGGAAAACATTTTAATAGTAAATCCATTAAAAAAAAAATTATTGGGCAGTGTATATTGATCCATAGAAATTGGACTGAGTTCTTTGCACCAAAACATTGAACATATTTTTCATAAACATAGGTACATGATATGCAACATGCAGGAGCCATCGACATGCTCTTCAAAATGCATACACAACTCATTACCATGCTTTTTTTAAGGAAATCCTTCCAGTCTTCTCCTCGAAAGGTCAATGCTCGTTGTCGCAATATCAATATCTTATCGAAGACCTGAGACAACAAAGAAACAAGAGAGTGGTTCCGTAGTGGAATAAATCCTTGCCTTGAATCACATGAACAACATGCACCCCAACAAGAAAGCAACCCATAATTTTTCAAACATAGGACGACATAAGAACCCATCCTCGTGGTTAAATTGATAGTTCTCACAAGCTTCCCATGAGGAAGAAGATGAAAAAAATTGCAAGGCAAGAGGAAGAGCCCGAAACTTAAATTTAGGACACAGCAAGAGACCACCTCCTCACAGTCAAAGACTTCAAAAACACAGGTTGCACGAGCAATTCCAGAGGCCCAAATTAGTCCATTCTGGGCAGAAGGAGATGAGTAGTAGGAATATTCCTTCCACCAGTGGGAGTTATGGTCCTCATTGTCTAAAATGTTAATTGTATATCCAGAGAATAGGAGAGTGGTCCCCCAATTGAATAATTATTTGGCTTGAAATATATCTTTGGGAGAATCAAGAGAGAATTTCCTTATAGTGAAAGACTTCTTCCCAGAAAGGACTAATTTGGACCTATGGAATTCCTACTCTCGAGCTACAAAGAGCCTATTTCATTCAGCGTCGGTTTCTTTTCTGAAACCCCTTCTTTTGGTCTTTTCATGGCCGCCATCGTCGAGCCGAGAAGTGCCCCCCATTATGGTTGATTTCAATTTGGGCGCAGAAGTGGGAAAAATGTCTTCATTGCCATCATCCATTGACATATCATCACCCATAAGATCATCTTCTCCTAGCTAGAAATCGACTGCATCAACCTCTGCGCGAGCCATCAATGCAAGCGAGAAGGTTGTCTGAGCAGGAGAGATTGTGTTGGAATTATTTGGCTTGAAATATATCTCTCAGTGCACCAAGGGACCATTTCCTTTTTTTCTCCTGGGTGGAGGAAGATGAGTAGTAAGAATATGCCCTGGAGTATTGGAACCTCTGGTCATCATTCTCGAAAGTGTTTACTGTATCTTGACAGAACTGTTGTAGAACTGTTGCCATAAGTTAATGAGAATTTTCATTTTATCCAGATGATGTTTGAAATGAAAATTTGGAAGGGATAATATAACCCTCCACAAATATTGGTTTAATGCGTATCAATGGAATATCTCCTCGAGCCTTTTGTTGATCAATGACAATCTCCACGGTTTGTGCATAATGAGTTGTTACCATTAAGGATTACTAACTATATATGTAGGAAAAGGTGCGAAGGTGGCGGTGACGGCGAACAACAATTAAGGATTAGAGATTTGGTAAAGGAACCAACTAGATGATGCATGAAATATATTGCATGATGATTGAAATGAATACTTGGAAAGGATAACACAACTCTCTGCAAATATTGGTTTAATTCGTATTAATGACAAATCTTCTCTAGCCTTTGGGACATTAATGAAAATCTTAACAGTTCCTAGACGATGAGCTATTAGCATTAAATATTAATAAATGCATATCTAGAAAGAAGTGTGAAGGTGGCGGGGATGGCGAAGAGAGATCAAGAATTGCACATTTCGTCCACCCGCCAACCTACGAAAGAGATTCCAAGAAATGCCCAAGTATGAAAAGTGGTTGGGTGAGCTTCAAAATAGGCTCACAAGTTATACCCAGGAGATGGGAGGGGTCGATGGTCAAATTGTATGTCCCCGAACTTTTGACTACAGAATGTGTAACATGAAACATGGCACAATGACGGATTTAGGCGATCAATTTATATATCGCAGATTTTCAGGTGTTGTTTGTAGGTAGCAGAACAATGGAAGCACAATGTTGAGCAAGCCTAGCCAGCAACCGGTGATGGTAATAGTGGCCAAGTATGCAATGGGTAGGTGGTTGGTTGGACTCGTGATATAAAAGCATGAGACATACTTGAAATGGGGAATATTAACGGGCTTGAAAATAGGGCCACAAGTTCTACTCAGGAGACGTGAGGGCCCGATGATCAAATTGTATGTATCCCAAATTTTGATTGCAAAATGTGTAACATGGAACAGGGGACAATGACGGACTTCGAAAAATAATTTGTATATTGTGGAACTTTGGGTGTTATACATAAAAGCATGAGACATTCAGAAAAATGACTAAGTAACCAGAAACAGAATCCAAACGAGAAAAAATAAAGGGGAATTTGGTTGCCAATTTGTAGATTGGAGAAATGCGGGTGTTGTTTGTGGGCGGTAGAACAATGGAAAGGCAATGTTGAACCCGTCGTGATCCAAAAAAAAAATTGAATATGAAACGAGGAAGCGGTCGTTCAAACTCTTTTAACACTCTGTAAATTATGTCCAGTTGAATAGACAAATGACAGAGGTAACTGTTTCAACCATCTTTAGAGCTGAGGCACTAGCCTGTCCAACTCAGAGAGGGATCTCTCGTGTCACTTGATATATCTATTGAAACTGGCGGCTAGATTTGATTTGTTTGGGAGATTTTTAATAGAGTTGCTAGAGAAGAAGAGGGGAACACTATGGGCGATGGAGTCAAAATTCTGAAAGTGAACGAAGACAATGCGTAGATTGATAGAACTCTCCAGAGAATAAAGGCTAAATAAGGCGATGAATCTGAGTTATTCTTGAAATAAAAAGATGTGTAGGAACATAAAGAAGACAAATAACTGCATCAGAGCATTGGTGAAATGAATTCTGAATAAGTTAAGAAGATAATCACATAGTTTAAATTCCTTAGACCAAGAGCATCGCAGGATGAATTCTGGGCTTTTAAACTCTCTAACTTAAACAGAAGAAAATTTAAATGAAATGATAGGCTACAGGAAATACATACGATGAAAGGAAACAAAGATCATATCACCACCCGTTACAATATTTTCATAGAGACTTCAAAATCTTCTACATTTGTATTCGATTCAGATTCAGAAAATTTACAAATAAATTTCGATACAACCAAAAAGGTTCTCTTACACTTCTGCCAACATTGGCTAATTCAAGCCTCTTAGTACTTATACAATTTGATCAAAAAATAATTGAAACTGAAATGTATCAGCTTTTGTAACAGTTTCAGATGTCAGTTTAGGCATACAAAACAACTTACAATCATTAACAAAAAGAAATGTTTCATCATCATGAATAATCTCTCTGACCACCCAGCTGCTTCTGCTACACCTAGCCTGCTCTGTACTTTCATTAGGTCTGGTAAGATGGGTGACAGCTGGAGATCATCTGTTGTTTCCGAGGACATGGAATTTTGTCTTTCCCAACCATATAAGTTCCTTCCATTGCGCATCAGAGGGGATTTCGTAGTCCATCACCTCTTTAATCAAAATTTCCATGTCGATGCATGTTGCGTAGGACATGAATGGCACACTAAATTTCACTGTTTTGAATTTGTTCAGAATTTCAAAATCAGAAGCTAAGTGTTCTACCAAACTAGGACCCTTCAGACTTTCTTCCATATCTTCAAACCTGGAATGGTCTATCCTGCATTGCATGAGAAGAGTGTGATAATCTTCCTTCTTGTATAATGGGCATTTACCATCCTAGAATGAGGGGAGGCCTTTGGAAAACAATTGTTCGAAGGCATCTTTAAACTCTTGTATGCTATGATCCATTTGCACAGCTTTGTTCTAAGCCGATATGAGAAGGTTGTGTTTGGAAATGATTCTCCTGGCTGAAATGATTAAAGTGGTCTTGTATTTCAAAATTTGGATGGAATCTTTACGCCAAATATCCGAACGTTCGATTGTTTCAAATACTCATAGAATAATGCTCGAGGTCCCTCCTTTTATAGGCATCTATTTCCATCGGGGTTTGGAGAAAAGCGGTTTTAGATGAACTACCCTTAGCCCAGATGTGTCTCAAAGAATGTCGCGTGTCTATGATTTAAACCAGGGCAGTTTTCCATGGTGCACCCCTTGTCAACTAATTCTCACGTTACTTCGATCTCCGAATTGCACCTCAGTCGTTGATCCGGGTTGTTTCAAGATCTATGGTCAGCATCTTGCCTGACGACTTTGACATCGGAGGTTGAGAAAAGGTGGTTTTGGTCAGACAACCCTTCTTTCTGATATACTTTTAAGGGCACCACACGTCCCGCAAAAAAACGTGACAGTTTTCCCCAGCCCGCCCTCGATCGCTTAATCTTTGTGCTAGTTGTATCTCCGATACACGTATCGGCCATTTATCCAGGCCACATTTGAGATCAACGGTTGGCTGAGATTTATTCTTAATATCTCTACTACTTCATCCAAACGTCGCCAGATATAGACAAGTCCTCTAAATTTATCACAACTCTGCGGTGATTTAACCCGTCATAAAATTTTTGAAACTCAGACACCAACTGGGAATTATATGGTGATAAAATTGGCTCCAACTGGGGATGCTATCCTCCCCATGAGGTAGCAAAGAAATGTAGACCAAGTTCCTACCCATTGGGTTGTAATCTTATGTGTGTGATCTGAATCTCTTCATTTTATTCAAAAACTTCAAACTACTTAGCATGGCTCAGGTCCTTCACCTCGGTCTTCAACCATGTTGTTTTTATCTCCATCTTCATACTTAAAGAAAAACCAAAACACAAAGTGGTCATGTACAATGGATGGTGGGTGATGATCTTTTAGACATCGTAGTGCTTGAGGAACCTACCATTTACAAGCCCTCCTCTGGCGGGTTCTCCATTACTCTCCTCCAACAAATAGGCATTGTTCCCACGGTAAGTTGTAATTTTGAACGGGCCCAGCCACATGTGATTTAATTTTCCATTTTTTCCCTTGTTTTCGTTCTTGGCATCCCACCTCAGTACCCAGTCTCCAAGTTTGAAGTCATCCACTTTGGTACGCCTGTCAAAATCTTCCTTGATTTTCTCTTGACGTAGTTGGGCGTTGTTGAAATCCCTTTCTCTGGTCTGCTGCAATATGATGAGTTCATCCTCCCTCCTTCGACTGGCATTCTTCTCTGCTTCTTGCTCTTGTAACAACTTCATCACTGGTAATCTGAGTGTTGTAGGAAAGATGGCTTTTGTACCGTAGACGATCTGGAAAGGATATGTGGCAATGGATCTCTTTGGGGATATCCTATCCACCCACAACGCATGAATGAGCTTCTTGTGCCATGCCTTTTTATTCTCCTGCAACAATTTTTTTATGATTCTGACCAGGATTTTGTTTGAAGACTCATCCAATTCATTTCCTTGCGGGTAGTATGATGTGGAATGGACAAGAGTAATATTGTAATCACTGCAAAGTTTCTCAATTGTTTTGGATTTAAAAGCCGTTGCGTTGTCTGTTATAATCTTGACCGGACATCTGAACCTGGATAAGATATTTTCTTCTAGAAATTGAATGATAACATCATTTGTAGCTTTTCTGGTAGGAACAACTTCAATCCATTTGGTAAAATAATCTGTTGCAGTCAGGATCCATTTGTGTTGAGCCGAAGATTGTGGGTGTATATCTCTTATGAAATACAGGCCCCATTGCCTGAAAGGAGCTTCTACCAAAATGGGCTTCAATGGTAGAGACTGTAGCTTTCCTTTCCCATCGAATATTTGGCATTCATGGCACTTTGATACATCCTTGTAAACATCGGGGAAAATACTAGGCCAATAAAAACCAGCTCTCAACTTTTTGTGTACAGTTGTCTTCCAATAATGATGACCTCCACAGTCTCCTTTATGGAATTCTCTTATGGTCCTTTTTGCTTCCTCCTCTATCAAATAGCTCAGTAAAATTCCTCCTGGGTCTTTCCAGTACAGTAATCCATTGACAATGCATAATTTTCCGCTTTCAGTTTTAAGAACCTAGACTTTGTATTGTTATATTCAGGAGGAGCTTGCAGATTTTTTAACACAAAGATAATGTCTGCATACCATGAATAATTAATAAATTTCTGAGATATCTGTGGAGTCACTTTCTCTTCCTCTGTTGTAATTTATGACATGTCTGTAGAAAAATTCATTCCTAGAAGTTCACAATTTGTATGTGCCATTAGTCTAGCAAGTCCTTATCCTTTGATCAACTTTGTTGGCTTGATGTCGAGATCATATTCTAATATCACTGCAATCCATTTTCCCCTCTTTCCTTCAGGATCGAGTTGAGTAAAGATGTCCTTTACCGAGCTGCTGGGGACATAAGCAATAGTATGTGAATGTAGAATATACACCCTGAATTATTTCAATGCTTTGACAAAAGCATATTCCTACTTTTCCATGATATCATATTTTAAAGGAGTGTCTCTCAATGTCCAATGTCTTACTGTAGTATGCTATGCGCTTCTCAAAATTCTAGTCATCTTTCTGGAGCAATACCCCTGCAATTGTATGTTCTGAAGCAAAAGACAAAAGTATGAAATATTTCTCAAAATTAGGACTAGCTAGCACAGGAGCCTTTGTCAATGCTACTTTGATGTCCTCAAAGGACTTTCTAGCCTCAGGAATCCATTTGATTTCATTTCCTTTCTTTAATATGTTGGTGATATGATTTATGATCTCTGCTAAATTAGGAATAAATCTTCTCAGGAAATTTACTTTACCTAGAAAGGATTGTACTTCCTTTTTGCTTCTAGGTATGCCAATCTTCAAGATACCTTCAACTCTGTCGGGGTCTACTTTTATCCCTTCCTTAGAAATGATATTCCCTAATATTTTCCCTTCTTCCATGGCAAAGTTTGACTTTTTTGGGTTGAGTGATATTCCAAATTCTTTGCATTTCTCAAACGCCCTTCTAAGATGTTTGATGTGCCCCTCATCTGTAGCAGAATACACAATAATGTCGTCCAGGTATATAATAATGAATTTATCTTTTTCATCTACAAATGCTATGTCCATAGCCCTTTGAAATGTTGCTCCAGCATTCATAAGTCCAAATGGAATTTTGGCATACATGAATGTTCCCCAAGGTGTGGTGAATGTTGTCTTTTCTTGATCATCAAGATGTACCATGATTTGGTTGTATCCCAAGAAACCGTCCAACATTGACATCTTTTGAGAGCCCACTACCTTCTGTAGAATGTGGTCCACTTTGGGCAAAGGGTAGTTATCTTTAAGAGATACCTTATTTAGATTTCTGATGTCCACACACAGTCTGATCTCCCCACTCTTCTTTCTGACAGGTACTAGATTTGCTACCCATTTGGAGAATCTTAGGGACACTATGATTTTTGCTTCAAACAGTTTCTTCACTTCTTTCTCTATCAATGGTAACAACAGAGGGTTTATTATTCTCAACTTTTGTTTAAATGGCTTGTGATCTTCTTTTATCGGGATGTGTTGCTGGATTATACTAGTATCATAAAATTTCAAGTCATCATAGCTCCAGACAAAAACATCAGGGAATTCTTTCATCAATTTTACATACCTCTCTTTTACTTCAGGGCTGAGCTTCTTGGAAAGTTTAATGATCTTCGGGTCCTCTGGAGTACCAATGTTACAACCCTCCACGTCCTCTTCATCTACTGTGATCTTTGGAATTTTGAACACATTGTTGTTATCAAAAAAAAATTCCAATGGTACCAGGCCTTTGGGGATAATGTTGCTTTTCAGCCGTACGATATCCTTGCCAGCAATTTGATTGTCAAAGTATCCTTCTTTGGTGAAAACAGTTGCTTCTACTTCATTGCCGTAACATTCATCGATGTTTAAATTCTTGAACTCATTTTCCATCCTGAGGAAGCTTTCTATCTGTTTATCATCTTCGAAGAATTGCCAATGTTTCATATTATCTGGTATCCCCAGTCTGTACTTGACTTCAACCTTGTAGATTTTTTCAGGAAAAATTGGGACTTTGAACACTGCCACTGAAGTGACCAGTGCATCTGCAACTTGATTCTTCTCTCGTGGGATTGTTGAAAGGTTGCATTCTGAAAATTTCTCAAGAAGTTCTAATACTATATTTCTCTAAGCCCTCGGTCTAGGATGTCTGGCTTGGTAGATACCTTTAATTTGATTTATGATGAGTTCGGAATCTCCAAGTATAGAGATCCTTTTGGCACCCAGCTCTTCCAAGAATTTCAATCCCAATATTAACGCCTCATATTCGGCCATATTATTTGTACATTCAAAAACAAGTTTGTAAGAGCATAATTTTGCATCTCTTATGGGGTGATTTATCCACACGCCAGCTCCATCTCCTTCTCTACATGTAGCTCCATCGAAGTTCATTTTCCATATCTGATCTTCTAGGTCACCTTGTTGTTCTGAGATTTCTTCCGACTGTTTCCCAGGTATACCTTTATCTGCCAGGACTATTTCCGTCTCTTCTGCTCCCGAGCATATATCATTGAAGAAAATGGAAGACCCCAACTCATTGCTTACCGATTATATAGGGTGGTTGGTAGGTTGTGATTTGTTGCTGACCATATATTTTAGTAGAACTTCCCTGTACAATCTTTTGTCTTGACCAAAGATAGGAATCGTGGCATATGACATGTCCATCTGGAGGGTTCCTTTCAGTTTTGCAGCCCATGATTTGGAAAAACATGCCAAATTTCGGAGGGATAGCAACAACCACTATGTCCATCACCATGTTCTTCACTGGGATTTGTGCCAAGGAAATGACCATGTCCTTTATCATGCCAAGGCATTTCACCTTCCTTGAATAAAAAAAGAATAGATCTTTGTAAGGCCTTGTGACCTCAAGGCCTAGTTGGTCCATGACCACTTTAGGCATCAAATTGTGAGATTCTCCAGAGTCCAGCATAACATTGTGTAAGGTCATGTCATGGATTTTTAAGATTACAAAGAAAGGGGGAACTTCTTCATTTTCACCACTTTCTTCTACTCTTGGCCCAAATAAAATGGTTGGTTGGTCGTCTTGTATGTTCAGAGTATCATAGGTTTGTCCCATCTTAAGAACCTTGATGATCTGACTTTTGTATTCGTTATTTCTGATCAATTCATTAAAGGGTACCGAAATCTTAATCTTAGCCATCTCACTTTCGAAGTCAAAACAGGACGGAGTTTTTTCTACCTCTTTAGGGAAAGTTTCTTTTCTTGTCAATATTTTCTTCAGCGGTTCCTCTTTCTGCTTGCCCTTATCTGTAGCGTCTTTTGCAGTGGAGCCTTTCACAATGGAATCCTTTTGGGGCTGACTGGAAGAGGGTGTGTTACTCTGAGCATATTTGGTGACGTTTGCCTTTGGGATGTTACCTTTCGGAGGATTTTGAGGCACCTTTTGATTTCGGAGATTGTATTGCCTTTGGAATTGCATGATGGCATTCTGCAATCCGGTCTCGTAATCTTCTTGTTCCACTGATAACCTCTCCTCTTCATCTTGCAAGAATATTTCACTCGCATCCATGAACTGGTCGTGTTCTTCCTTGGTCAAAAACACTTCAGTTTCTTTGTCATCATAGCAATTCACATTATTTTCAAAATATTCATCATAATCTTCATTCATATAATTATTTTGAAAAAGGGGTCTGACTTGTTGTTCTCCCTGATTTCCTTGATTCTCCTGATTTGTTTGGTCTTCTTGAGTTGCCTAACTACCTTGATTCTTCTGCTCCCTTTTCCGGATTTGTGGACCGGCGGGTCTCCTCGGATTCCTAGGTGGACCATCGATTTGTTCCCTAGGTTTATGTCTATTTCCCAATGCCATTATTTTCATCATCTTTTCCATGTTTCTCATCATCGCTTCGAACCTTTCTTCTGATGTTTGCAACGTGGAAGTTTGTGCTTTATCATGACTTTTGCCCATGTTTCTGCCAGTATTAGCTTTCATTTTTCCTGAAGCCATTAGGTTTAATTCAACTTCTATGGCATCTGTCATCATATCATCTAGCATGGCAGATCTTCCCTCCCTCAATAATAAAGAAAAATCACTTTTGAAAGAATCGGCATATCTGAGCTAAGCCGCTTTAGGTGGGGGTTTTACTTCATCAGGAATCACATTACATACCTTCATGAATCTAGTCGAAAACTCTTGCACTGTTTCATGAAGGGACCTCTTCATACTATTGTAGTGGGTCAACAACTGAAGGAGGTTTTTCTTATATCCCCATCTGGAAAGGAAGAGTGTCTCAAAAGCTGTGAAATCTACGATGCTTGTTGGTGCCAGGGCTCTGAACCATTTTGGTACATATCTTTGTGTGAAAAACCTCATTTTCACATCTGTAAAATCCACCTCCTCTAAGTCTATGAAGTCATTAAACCAATCTAGGTGTTTTTGGGCCAATATGTTACCCTCAACATCATATAGCTTAATCCTTAGGTTGTATTCCTGGGGTAAGTCATGAAATACAGCAAGCAGTATGAGAGGAGAAAATATGGCTGCCATAGTTGTTGTGAGGAGTCTGAGTGGCTGTCGGTTTCAGATAGGGGGCACTACGGGTTTAACAGGAGCGGCTAGAATCAAATCTTGGAATATTTTTATGTCAAATAGGGTCTCGTCTAAATGGGATTCAGACCTGTTTCTGAACAGGGAGTGTTCGAACTTTAGGTCAAAATCAAGCTCGTCGATGCTGAACAATCTGTCTCTAGGTAAGGAAGAATAACAGTCTGAACATAACACAAGGGTCACTGTCCTTTCTTTTCTTCTTCGACCAAGCTTTTCAGGACTAGAGACAGGGACTGCAAGCTCGGGGTCTAGGTTTCTCCTAGTGTGGATTCTCTTAGGAGCCATGGTTTCTATCTCACACAACATAGTACAACCGGTCTCTGGGTAATGGAGTTGCCAGGATAAATATAATCTTCAGCCAGTAAGGTATTTTGTCCACTATCATCCTCAGGGATCAAATTAAATATTTAAGTCATTTTCCCAGGGAAAAAATTTCGATTTCGTCCCTGGCAACGGCGCCAGAATGTTAGCACTCTGTAAATTATGTCCGACTGAATAGACAAACAATAGAGGTAACTGTTTTAACCAACTTTAGAGCTAAGGCACTAGGCTACCCAACTCAGAGAGGGCTCTCTCGTGTCGCTTGATATATCTATGGAAACCGATAGCTAGATTTGAATTGTTTGGGAGATTTTTAATAGAGTTGTTGGCAAAGAAGAGGGGAACACTATGGGCGATTGAGTCAAAATTATGAAAGTGAACGAAGAAAATGCGTAGACTAATAGAACTCTCCAGAGGACAAAGGATAAATAAGGTGATGAATATGAGTTATTCTTTAAAAAAAAATGTGTAGGAAGATAAAGAAGACAAATAATTTCATCAGAGCATTGCTAAAATGAATTCTGAATAAGTTAAGAAGAAAATAACATAGTTTAAATTTCTTAGACCAAGAGCATCGCAGGATGAATTATGGGCCTTTAAAATCTCCATTTTAAACAAAAGAAAATTTAAATGAAATGACAGGCTACAGGAAATACATACGATGAAAGGAAACAAAGCTCATATCACCACCCATTAGAATCTTTTCATAGAGACTTCAAAATCTTCTGCATTTGTATTCGATTCAGATTCAGAAAATTTACAAATAAAGTTTGATACAACCAAACAGGTTCTCTTACACTTCTTCCAATATTGTCTAATTCAAGCCTCTTAGTACTTATACAATTTGATCAAAAAAAATTGAAACTGAAACGTCTCAGCTTCTTTAACAGTTTCGGATGTCAGTTTTGGTATACGAAACAACTTACAATCATTAAAAAAAAGAAACGTTTCATCATCATGAATAATTTCTATGACTACCCGATTGCTTCCGCTACACCTTGTCTGCTTTGTACTTCCGTTAGGTCTGGTAAGATGGGTGACAGCTGGAGATCATCTGTTGTTTCTGGGGACGTGGCATTTTGTCTTTCCCAACCGTACAAGTTCCTTCCATTGTGCGTCAGAGGGGATTTCGTAATCCATCATCTCTTTAATCAAAATTTCTAGGTCGATGCACGTTGCGTAGGACATGATTGGCACACTGACTTTCACTTTTTTGAATTTGTTCAGAATTTTGAAATCAGAAGCTAAGTGTTCTACCAAACTAGGACCCTTCAGACTTTCTTCCATATCTTCAAACTTGGAATGGTCCATCCTGCATTGCATGAGAAGAGTGTGATAATCTTCTTGCTTCTACAATGAGCCTTTACCATCCCAGAATGAGGGGAGGCCTTTGGAAAACAATTGTTCGAAGGCCTCTTTAAACTCTTGTATGCTATGGTCCATTTTCACAACTTTGTTCTAAACTGATCTGAGCAGGTTGTGTTTGGCAATGATTCTCCTGGCTGAAATTATTAAAGCAGTCCTATATTTCAAAATTTGGAAGGAAGCTTTGTGCCAAATATTCAAACGTTCGAGTGTTTCAAATACTCATAGAATAATGCATGGGGTCCCTCCTTTTATAGGCGTCTATTTCCATTGGGGTTTGGAGAAAAGTGGTTTTAGATGAACCACCCTTAGCCCCGATGTGTCTCAAAGAATGCCGCATGTCCATGATTTAAACCAGGGCAATTTTCCCCAGTCCACCCCTTGTTGGTTAATTCTCGCACTACTTCGATCACCGAATTACACCTTGGTCGTTGATCTAGGTCATTTCAAGATCTACGGTCAGTGTCTTACCCGACGAATTTGAGATCGAAGGTTGAAAAAATGTGGTTTTGGTCAGACAACCCTCCTTTTCGATATACTTCTAAGGGCACCACGCATCCCGCAAAAAACCGTGACGGTTTTCCCCGGTCCGCCCTCGACCGCTTAATATTTGTGCTAGTTGTATCTTTGATACACGTCTTGGCCATTGATTCAGGTCCCCTTTGAGATCAACGGTTGGCTGAGATTTATTCTTCATATCTCCGCTACTTCGTCCAAACGCCGCCATATATAGATGGGTCCTCTAACTTTATCACAACTTTGCGGCAATTTAACCCGTCATAAAATTTCTGAAACTTGAACACCAGCTGGGAATTATATGGTGATAACAGACTCGTGACATAAAAGCATCAGTGGAAACATGAATACGTGAATCTTCCAACCCCCGCACCTAGACATTTTTCAAAAAATGACTAAGTAACTAGAAAGGGAAAGAAAAGGGAAAAAAGAAAGGGGATGGAAATTTTCGAAAGTCGTAATTGGTGTAAGAAATCCCCATTGATGGTCTTAACAGTACCTATGAAGTGCATTAAATAGGTGAACATTCTCTTCAATCAAGGAATAGATAAAGTGAGCCATGCTTATAGTTTCTAGGATGTGTTTGTATAAGAGAAGCATCGAAAAGCCACAAGGAAAATCAATTTTGGGATGTTTAAGTAAAATTATTGTACTGTCAACTTCACCATACGTATAACAACGACGAATTTGAATTTTAAGACGAATTTTAATTTTAATTTCCTGTCATTGATATGATAGTTATGTTGGACTTTACATAGTATATATCCTTTTATTTCAAAATATTCCTTGAGATGAATTTTGCTAAGTCCATCGATCAAGTAAAAGTGCTAAAATGAGCCACATACTACATTTGTGTCAGAGAGATTATATTAAAAGGAAAAATAGTTCCTGTATATTCTTTAAGATCATAGAAAAAGTGCTAAGATGTTGAATGTATCATTAGTTTTCCAGAACAAAGTATACAACCAAGAGCCAAGCAAACACCAAATGTATTGAAAGTCGAGGCACAAGGAAATGCATGAACATAGAAGGTGGCAAGTGAGATCCCACAAGGGTCCATAGAGAAGTATGCATCGACCTATGCATCAAACAATTTTATATATATAGAAAAAAACATGTGGCATTGGTTTTCTCTTACATCTGATATATGCTCCCATGAGAAAATAACTGGGGCCATGAGATATGAACAAAAAGTCTGTCAAACACAAGACAACACAAAACCAGAAGAGCTTTGTCATTTTGTCCCAGCTATAACCAAACCCCCAAATGGGGAACAATAAACTTGTTGATTATTATTTCACCATGAAGCAAGATCACTATGGACATTTTCTTCTGATAGTGCCATGTTCTATCACTACCAGTTTTAACAATGCCAAATTTCCAATATTATTTGAAATGCCTGATGGTTCTGCCCAGAGGAGAAAGCCATTTCGATCGTTCAAAGGATGGGCCTGAGTTATTCACAGTTGGATACTTTGTATGGGGTTTTTCCTCATGCTTCCCATTTCTGGACTGAACAATATTATGCACTTGCACATCAGCAATAAATGTACCTGCCTGTATGAATTCCAATGCCCGAACTCCCCAATATCTATAGCGATTTCTGAATATCTCAAGCTCATGCTTCAATCCATGTTGAGCCCTTTTTTTTCAATTAGGGCATCGAGAAAATTCAAATATCATACCATAAATGTATAGTTGGAGATCATATTCTTTTTTATTTGGGTACACAAAAAATGCAGAAATCTTGCCATGGCTATATAGTTAGAAAACATTTTTCCAATTTGGGCACCCAAAAAGGTGCAGACTCCTCCAACAAATCCACAACTAGCCACCATTTTTTTTTCATTTGGACACCCCAAAAAATATGCAAAATTCTTACTGGGAGATGCAAAAAAACATCAAAATAACAAAAACAATTTGATTTGTAGTTAGATTCTCCTTGTTTTTTCAAGTGCACAAAAAGAGACAAAATATCTAGAAAGAAAATTTTACAACCATAGATGTAAACTCCAAAGAACTCAAGTCTGAAGAATATTCATCTGGGTATTGAAGAAAAATTCCAAACACACATGATATATATATATATATATATATTTGTTCGTCGATATGCAATATTGCATTGTCCTCATTTAAGGTAAATTTGTTATGTATCCAAAAGTCGTGCAACAAGTAGACACTTTTTTCCTTTTTCTGTAGGTATACTTCATATGGCAATTATGCTAACCCATGAAGCACATCTTGTAACATAGGTTGTCTAATTGTACAATGTACGATCGTGTTTCCCACGATTCAGATGGAAGCATTGAGGAAATCTCTATATATGTAAGGGCATTTTTTACTGAATCACAGACAATCAATTGTATCATCATTTATCAAAGAAGAAGAAGAAGCAGGAGAGTTTCATTTGGCACATACAGGCTCGAAGGGGGTCAAGTACACATTCAATGCAACCAAAACACCCTCAACCTAGGCACATGAGCATAGTAGTTAATATATTGAACAATATAATATACAATTGCACAAAAAAAAAAAAAACTTGTAGAGAATTGGTGAAGGCAATTTGTATGAGCAAAGTGAGGATGAAATTGTAGATGTATACACACAACAGTTGTAGAGCTAGTTAGTTTCTTGATATCATGTACTATGTCCATTCGCAATTATATTACAAATGTTGCTTGGGTTGTGCAAAATATACTTTCTTTAACAGCTCTTTTCTTTGTTATATTTTTGAAGAGCATAAGTGGAAATTTCCCTTTATGCAATTTTTGTTCCATTGAGGAAAAAAAAAATTGAATAGGTGTCGAACAATGGCAGATGGAACATGGAACACTGCAATAGTTTTGTAACATAACCGAGATACATGGACATGTGAAAGTAAAGGACAAAACTGGATATGGAGAACGATACCATTTCCTTGGCGTTGTCTAACTCTCCATCTTTTATATGGAGAATGTGTTGCGAGCCAAGTTTTCTCGTGAGTGTGACAACTACACCAATGGTTCTGATTGGGTAAGTGTCATTGCTATGTGCAAGTTGGTTGATTGTTTTGTCCAGGATGAAATGATATTCTTAACAAATCATGGGAATTTTTTCCACAATACTTGTTTCGTTGAGCAATATAATCTGATCACAATCACCACGGTCATATACTATTTTGGGAAATATATTAAAATTTGTAATGGATATCCCATTACCTAGCAATATCTTTTCTACATGTTTCTGGAAAAGTTGTGTGGGAATAGTCAGTGTGACTATCATCAAGGCCTCGTTGTTTGTCATGTCAGCATGCATAATGGATATTTTTTTGTTTCCCTTGTCCAAGTAGGTGCTATAGACGACCATTATGTCCCCAACGAACACTTGTCCAGTTCAACAGTTGTTCAAGCCCTCTATTGATAGTATTTTGGGTGTTATAAGTTTAGACCTGGTGACATTTTTTGAACAGGAAAAGTAATGTGAATGGTAGTCTACCTTATTTTTTTGTTTTCTTTTTTCCTGGCATAAATGTACAAGTAGACACACAACTTGAATGAAGTATGGAGCTAGAGTTTTGCAACCAGACCTCTTAGTCTGTGGAATTGCGTTATGTTCGGCGTCTCACTTGCGCTCGTTCATACTTCTTGTGAACTGCAAAGTATGTGTTGCAGATGACATCAGCATATTTACCATGGCATAGACAAATAAATAGATGAGGCTATTTGTTTGGTAAACATATGAGGAACACAATGTATGAATATTTACCCTTGTCCTTGTCGGTATGTTGATGTTTTCGATGATTGACTTCTCATGGCCATGTCACTGGTCCAAATTTTTTGGATGCAAGCATTGTTGGATTACTGAGAGGGGGGGTGAATCAGTAATAGAGCAATTTAACCATATAATCCAAGTGTTATGTCAATGAAGCATTATTATCCAATAACTGCAGAGTAAATAAGCAATGAACAAATGAACAATCATACACATACAC
>ML837139.1:14683-36700 GCA_009831015.1 Picea engelmannii | reverse complement strand
TTATTTCTTGTTTAATTCTTGTTCATACCTTTACTATTTTCTTTCTAACCTTTTGCATTGCAGCTGTCATGACTAGAAGAGCCCAACTAGGCATGTAAGTGCTCACTTTTTGCTCACACATTGACGAAAAGAGCACGAACACCTTGCAATATAGTCTCACCGACACAAACAAGAAGTGAAACAACTCAGTGCCAATGTTGTCGCCATCAATACAACCATGCAGACCTCAATGGAGGAAATCAAACAAGATATGACCACCTAGCTTGAATCTGTCTTTTCGTTACTCTGCACCAAGAATCATATCCCTACAGATAACCCTTCCTCTGACTCACCCCCACATACTAAAGGTGAAGATTCCTCTCATTCCCATAACTTTCAGCACCATCACTTTCAACGTGACCTATGCCTTCCGTGGGTGGATGTGACCAAATTTGATGGCTTGGACCCCATTGGTTGGGTAGCCCAAATGGAACATTATTTCTCTTTATACGACATTACATATGACTTGGACAAACTCCAATATGGTGTTCTCCATCTATATCAAGAACATTGGCAATGGTGGAAATGGAGAAAAACTTCTCATCAAGGGTATATTGCTTGGACACACTTTGTGGCATAGATTTATGAACTCTTTGACACTGACACCAACAATTTGGGCCATTTGACAAAGTTTAAACAATAGGGAATAGTGGAAGACTTTATACCTGCCTTTGAGCGCCTAGCTTTTCGGACAGAGGGCATGTCTGATGCCTTTTTTCGAGAGTGTTTTATCAGTGACATCAAGGATGTGATTCGGGGCCATGTCCTCATGGCTCAGCCTCAAAGTTGGGTGGAGGATACTAAAAGATCTAAAGAATCACAACAGGTTGTATCTTCTCAAAACCAAAAACCCTCCTTTATCCCTCGCCCTAAACCAGTCAATCCCACTACTCCCTCTACTCCATTAAAGATCCAAAAATTGACCATGGATGAAATGGATGAACGCCAACTCAAAGGCCTTTGTTACAATTGTGATGGAAAACATTTCTCGGGTCACAAGTGTAAGGAACAAAATCTTTTTATGGCCATCTTCGAGGATATTTCGGAAGAGGATGTTGAAACTCCCCTTGTGTCTGAGTCACCTGAAACCACTGACATAACCCCTCCCTCAGACCCTCCCAAAGTAGAACCAGTCATTTCCCTCAATTATCTCATTGGGTTCTCCGCCCCACAAACCCTCAAGATAATCGATTACATCAAGCATTGAAAGGTCATCATTCTGGTTGATAGTGGAAGCACCCATTATTTTATTCATCACCGCATTGCCCAAGAAACTCATTGCTACATCCATGTCGCAATAATTTCCAAATCATGATTTCCAATGGTGGCTCAATGAAATGTGGAGGGCATTGTGAAAATGTGTGTCTCCAAATTGGTGACTACCATATGAAATCTCATATGTTTGCTATCGACATGGGCGGTTGCAACATTGTGTTGGGTGCAGACTGGCTAAGGACTTTGGGTCCCATTCTCATGGATTTTAAGGAATTAACCATGAAATTCAACTGGTAGGGCCACCAATATAAGTTCCAATGCATCACCACCAGTTCACCTGAGATCATTAGTTCCCATCGCATGGAAAAACTGCTCAAAAAAGGTCATTCTGGTGTTATTGCCCAACTCCATGCCATACAAGCAATAGAGACACCCTCAGTGCCACAAGACCTCCAAGCCATCATTTCTAAACATCAAGTGGTCTTTTCCACTCCTCAGGGACTGCCTCCTTCCCATGGTGTTCATGATCATTACATTCCCCTTGTACTTGGAATCATTCCTCCCAATATCCGTCTGTATCGTCACCCCTTTTCCCAAAAAAATGAAATTGAGAAAATGGTCCAGGAACTCCTTAATGTAGGAGTTATCCGCCCTAGTATGAGTCCCTACTCTTCTTCTGTGGTCATGGTCCTGAATAAAGAAGGTTCTTGGTGAATGTGTCCTGACTTCCTTGCCCTCAACAAACTTACCATTAAAGACAAATTTCCCATTCCTATCATTGATGACCTCCTGGATGAATTGAGTGGCGCCCAATTCTTTACTAAACTTGATCTTTGTTCAGGATACCACTAGATATGTATGAAAGAGGCAGACATTCCCAAGGCTACCTTTCGAAATCATGAGGGCCACTATGAGTTTTTGGTCATGCCCTTTGGCTTGTGTAATGCCCCCTCCACCTTCCAAAGCCTCATGAATCATGTCTTCCATCCTTTTCTCCGTAATTTCGTCTTAGTTTTATTTGATGATATCTTCATCTATAGAAAAACCAAGACAGACCATCTTGCTCATGTGGATCGAGTTCTCCATCTACTCTCTCAGCACCAACTTTTCTCGAAATAGTCTAAATGTGCTTTTGGCACCTCACAAGTAGAATACTTGGGTCATCTAGTTGGCAAGGATGGTTTCTGGGTGGATCCAAAAAATATTGAAGCTATGCAAGACTGGCCTCTCCCAAAGACTCTCAAAATCTTGTGTGGATTTCTGGGCTTAACAGGTTATTATCACAAGTTTGTTAAGAATTATGGAAAGATTGCAGCACCTCTCACTGCTCTTCTAAAAAAGAACTCTTTCACTTGGACTCCAGCCATTTCTCAAGCTTTTCAAACCTTGAATATGGCCATGTGCACCACTCCAGTCCTACCCCTTCCCGATTTCACAAAGACCTTTGTCTTGGAATGTGATGCCTTAGGGAAAGGAATTGGTGTTATCCTTATGCAAGAGGGTCGGCCTTTGGCCTTTACCAACAAGCAACTATCTGAAATAAATATGGGAAAATCAATCTATGAAAAGGAAATGTTGGCTATTATGCATGTCGTTGATCGGTGGCACCCTTATCTATTGGGGAAACATTTCCAAATTAAGACAGACCATCAAAGCCTCAGTATTTTTTGGAACAATGCATTTCCTCCCCGGAGCAACAAAAATGGGTGACTAAGATCTTCGGATGTGATTATGAGATCATTTACAAGAAAGGAAAAGACAATGTGGTGGCAGATGCACTTTACTGAAAATATGAAGATGAAGGATCCCTTTTTTCTCTTTCCTTCACTGTACCAGATTGGCTCCAAGCCGTTCACAGGGAATGGCTACAAGATCCCAAAAGTTTGCATCTGATCCAACAATTGCAGTAGAATGCTCCAACTTCCCCAAGGTACTCTTGTCTCCATGATGAGCTTCAATACAAAGGCCATTTGTATTTAAGTAAACAATCAGAGCTTAAATCCACGGTACTTTCTGAGCTTCATGCTACACCCACAGCGGGGAACTCCGGGTTCACCAAAACCTATGACAAGGTCAAACATTCTTTTTTTGGGGATGGTATGAAACAAGACATTTGTAATTTTGTTGTTGAATGTGATGTGTGTCAATGCAACAAGGGAGAAACAGTTAAATCCCCAGGCACACTACAACCGCTTCTGATTCCACTTGCTATTTGGAAGGATATCTCTATGGATTTTATTACAGGCTTACCCAAATTGGGAAATAAATCAGTCATCATGGTGATTGTTGATCTCCTTTCCAAGTATGCTCATTTATGTGCTCTTCAACACCTGTTTACGGCATCCATGGTGGCTCAAATTTTCATGGATCGGGTCTTCAAGATTCATGGCATGCCACACTCTATTGTTTCTAATCGCGACCCAACTTTCACAAGCAATTTTTGGCAAGAACATTTCAAGCTACAAGGCACCCAATTACATCTCATCACAGCTTATCATCCCCAGACTGACGGACAAACGGAAGTTGTCAACAAGTGTTTGGAAACATATTTGAGGTGTTTTTCCTTGAAAAAGAAAAATCAGTGAGCTCAATGGTTACCCCTAGTTGAATTGTGGTACAACACTTCATACCATACATCTACATGCATGACTCCTTTTGAAGTAGTATATGGACAGAAGCCACCTTCATTTTTCTCATACTTACTTGGTGTCTCAAAGGTCCAGGCGATTGACCAAACACTTATAGTTTGAGAGGCTATTCTTCGTACCCTCAAAGGGAATTTGGTCATGGAACAGAATCACATGAAGCAACAAGAAGATCAAGGTCGCTCTGAACGTCAATTTGCAGAAGGGGATCAGGTGTTTCTTCAATTGCAACCTTACAAGAAAACTTCCCATAAGTTTGAGCATTGTCAGAAGCTAGAGCCCAAATTTTATGGTCCTTATACCATTCTCAAGCGTGTGGGACAACTAGCCTATCAGTTAGCTTTTCCCATTCATTCAAAGCTACATCATGTTTTTCATGTTTCATGCTTAAAGAAGGTGATTGGAACTAAGTGCCAAATTCAAACCAACCTTCTCGAATTAGCCGAAGAAGGATGCATTTGGCTACAACCACAAGTAGTTTTGGACCAGCATGATCATCGCCTATATCAGAGAACCATCAAGGAAGTGTTATTCCAGTGGAAATATACAAATCTAGCAGATTCCACTTGGGAACCAGCTACCATTCTACAGCAATTTCCACATCTCAAGCCTTGAGGACAAGGTTGTTTTTAAGGGGGAGGATATGTGAGGGTCCTAACCCACACATAGGTAGAACAATATATTCGGATGTAATAAAGGTCAATATTAATAAGGCCTTGAAATAAAATAAAATAAGTCGAATGTAAGAAGACCTAATAGAAGCTTTCGCTTCTAGAAGGATATTCCTCTACATGCTTCTTTTGAAAGACACATTTAGTATAAATAGGAGTCGAGGGTATGAGAACCATAGATTTAGAGATTACTGTAATAGAGATCTACTCGACTGGAGTTTTCCCCCTCGAAGAGGTCTGTGAACATTGCTCTCAGAATCAAAGTGTTATTATGTTGTTATTCTTATATCATTTCAGTGTTATTGTGGTGATTGTTCTGGTTATATTACTGTTATTCTTCCATTTCTAGCATTTTATTTCTGTTCTGCAAACTTTTTATATCTGGTATATTACATGTAGATATTTGGTTGATCACCAACCGACTATTTTCATATATTGGTCAACCACCCAGCCGACTGATTTCAAGAAAAGTGTGATGAACCATCAGAAATTGAGGTTCCAACACCCCCCCATTAGCATATGGTTCTTGAGATTCAGGAGGTGAAACTAAGCCATCAAGAAACCCCCCCATAATTGCAACTTCTTGAATCCCAAGAATCAAATGGAGCTTGAAAAACTTAGCTTCAAACAAAATATTTGTAAATATATTAGCAATTTGACCATGTGTTCTGCAATAAACAAGAGATACAACATTCTCATAAACCAACTATCTCAAGTAGTGAGCATGGAGCTCAACATGTCTCATCTTACTGTGTGCAATAGGTTTGTCATCAACTTGAATGGCACTTTGATTATCACAGTAAAGTGTAGTCGAGGTCTATACAGGAAATCCAATTTCACCCAAGAGTTGGTGAATCCATAATGCTTTTGCACCTGTATGAGCAGTGCCACGATATTCTACTTATGTAGTCGATAGAGAGACTACCTTATGTTTCTTGCATGACCAAAAACAAAGGTCTAATGCTAAAGAAAAACACATAGCCAGAAGTGGACTTATGATCATCATTGTTACCTTCCCAATAAGAGTCAATGAAGCCAACCAAAAAATATGAACTTCAACAATACTTGATACCAAGGTGAGTGGTACCTTTGATATAGTGAACAATCCTTTTAAATTATTTCTAGTGGCTTTCTCTGGGATCTAGCATAAAACAAGAAACCACACTAATAGCAAAGGAAATATCAGGTCGACCATGAGTAAGATAAATGATACTACCGACTAGTTTTTGATAGAGAGTGGCATCAACTTTGGGAGTTTGACAACTTTTTCTCGGCTTAACTCTAGATTGAAAAGGAGTAGCATGGGGCTTACAATCTATTGACTTTTTGTAGCTTTAGGAAGGTATTGTCACATGAATCTAAGTGTTTGGCATGTACAAATCATCATGGGCACCACATAACACTTTTGGTTTGGTGAAAACCCCCTTGGATTTGATTCGGAGCTTCAAGGGTTTGGAGATGGGCTTTGTGGGCTTGTGTTGGGGCTTCACACCCACAAGGAAAGACTAATTTGATATTGACTTGTGGAGGGGATTCTATGTTGACCCCTAAGGATTGTATATAAAGGAGAGAGGTCATTGTGACATTACACATGATGTAGAGTGTGTGGAGACATGATGTAGCTAGCATAAGTGAGTCTGCATTTTTTCTATGAGGATTAGTGATCGTAGCAAATGGAAAGTCTACAAGGTGGAGAATATATCCTTGAAGAGATAAGTGAAGAAGGTCGCATGTGTGGAGTGAATTTTTCATACAATATGTTATTTGCAAGAGGAAAAAATGCATATATACATGGGTTGCAAAAGGACAAATTGCATATAGGGTATATGCGATTTGCAGTGGAGAAAACAAAGTATGTCCATGGGTTTCTAGTTGGTGAATCGTGTATATATTTTTTGGGAATGTACAAATTTGTACAGGTTGAAAAATGATGTCAGTAGATCATGTAGGTGATCTATATAAAATTCTTAGGAAGAAGAGATTTTCAGAATATTGTTGAGGTTTGGTTTTTTTATTTGTTTATTGGAGAACAAGGGTGTTCTCAGTTTTGGTCACTTTGGAGGAAAAGCTTGTCCTTGTATTTTTGGTGATATTGTATTGGCTAGGAGGGTTGGTTTTTCCCTCGATATTTTTGATGATAAAAAGATTACAAAACTGAATTTATGACTCATGTGTGTTGATGATTCATCTTCAATCTTTTGTGTTTCCACTGAATATGTTTTCAGTCAATAATTTTCAGTGTAGAATTGTTTAGTGATAATATCTAGTGTGTTACTATTGGTTCACTAGGAAGTAGTTTCTCATATCTGAAAATTAGTCAGATAGAGTTGCGTGTGAAAATTGACATGGTATCAAATCTTGGGATCTGAAGATAAGGGGATCATATTGAGACACATCTTGTCTACAACATTGGAGGAGTATCGTTCTTGTTCTTTTCTTAATCTGGGTAGGTCACAGGTGATATTTATGAGAGGGAGTTATAGTGACAGTAGTAGGTGGAAACAGGTTAGATGGTCTCTAGTTTGAGACATGGAGAAAACTTCCTAGACAAGGAGTTATGGACTATTGTAGCTCAGTGGTGTGGTAGGTTGTGAGTTCTAGTGGATTGGAAGAGAGCCCGAATCACAGAAGCATGTTGTGTGGAATATTTCCAACCCTATGGTTGGACTTCCAGTGGCTTGTCATGGTGAGTTGTGATGGGTGTAGCTCAGATTATTTGGAATGGATGAGATAGTTTTCTGTGTATCACAGGTTGATGAGATATATTCTTCATCAGGCCAGAGAGTTTCACATAATAAAGGTATGACAATCTATGTGGTATTTTACCTAGGAGGATTAAGACACTTGCATAGATGAGTTGCGGTGGTCTATAGTAGACTAGATCGGGTGTCCAGCTATAGCTTCGGACTTTTCAGAGGGAGGACACAAGTTTAATTATAGTATAGGTATACAAAGAGATATTTGGACTTGGGTATAATTTCATTGGATGGTCGTGACTTGGGTAATCAAGATGTTTTCCTTGGACGATTGCATGGTTCTTATCCAGTGAAAGCCATCGGCACATGCCGGGGGCACAGTATTTGTTTATGATTTTTACAATGTTTGAATTAGGTATGTACGAGAAGCTTGGTAGGAGGACCAGGCACATGGTATAGGGATATGGAGCAGTTTTATTCCATATGGAGTCGGTAGGTGTGGGTGGGAAATGTGCTATGAGTGCCAGGAGTTTGTTCTCAACCTTAGGGATTGAGGATTAGGACTATGCAGTGTTGTTCTGGGATGGAAAGGTTTTATTGGATGTGGAGTTAGTCTTCCCAAGTTTTGGGAACCTTTTCTGCAAGGGATATGTGCATGAGATACATTTCCAAGGGTTTATAGGATACTAACCAATTGTATCCAGGAGGAGACTCAGTTGGTGTCTAGGGAGGATACAGATGGTTTGAGTGTCATGAATATGGTCATTTGTCTTCACAGTTTCCACACCATAGGGGAAGGGGAAGAAGGAAATGTGCATCAATAATAGAGCTTGAAGAGGTTGTAGAAAGGTTCTAGAGGGAGATCTTGTTGGTCTCCACCCTGTCATGTATAGTCTCCAAAAGAGGGGCCTATTTGTTGGATTACAAGGCATATTGCCATATGACATGATCCGGATTTTATGAGCAGAATGAAATGAAAACAGATTATTAATAGGTGTTTAACACAAAATAACAGAGATACAGTAAAACTGGTTTTCTATTCAATAACGAAATAAGCTGAAACTGTAAAATGCAGCAGAAACAAGCTTGTTGGAATGGTGGCGGCTTATCTCTGAGAAGAGATGTGATAGCAGCGCGCATTCACTAGAAGAAGGTTACAATGAGGCTTTGAAGGCCTTTTTACAATAAGAAAGAATGCCGAAAACTCTAGACATCCAAAAACCTAACCCTAGGAGATGAAACGCCAAAAGTCATGTGGGCCCTGTTTGGGTAAGCTAGTACATCAACTTCTCGGGGTCGTAACTTTTGCATACGATCTCCGTTTTAGGCATGTGATATCCCGTTGGAAAGGTATCACCGAGGAGATTCATTTTTGGGGCTCAATCATTCCTTCAAATATAATTTAGGATCTCGATGCCGAAAAACCTTCATTTAGGCCCTTGAAATGGCCCCAGAAGTAAAAACTGCTAAAAATAGTAAATTGCCAAAAATGTCAGAAAACTATTTTGAGCTAGTTGGAAAAGGTGGGTGGCCAATGATATCCATATTGATCAATCCTCCCTCCTTAGGAATCGATGGTCTCCATTGCGTTGAGGTCCCCCATTAGATGAGGAAATTTCTGCTGAATTTGGCCCCGGGTGAGCCACTTGCCTTGGTGCAGAAGTTGCCCTGCTTTGACGACTCGATAAAGCTGGTTCCTTTGTTGTCGAGTGCCCTTGATCTGTTTGTCCACAATCTGATCATTGGATGCCTATTGTATGCAGTTGGGATTGAGCTCTATTGGTGTCAGTTGTTCTTCTACTTCCGAGGTGTCCAATAATGGTGGGAAATAAGGGCGAAGGAGATCCACATTGAACACTGGGTGCAGGCCAAGGAAAGGAGGAATGTTGACCTCAAAAGAATTATCCCCCACAGCCTTGGTGATAGTGTACGATCCATAACAGAGTGGGTGAATCTTCCGATGGGGTCATGTAAAGCATTCTTTCTGCAAGTGCAACCAAACTTTGTCGCCCACCTGAAACTTATGCGGCACCTGATGTTGATCATGGCGTTGTTTGTACTTATCATTGGACTTCTATAGGATATCCTGAACCTGTTGGCGGATGTGTTGGATCTTCTCAATGAACCAGGTGGCTTTGTCAGCTTCATTTGGAGCAGGATATGAGTCAATCGAGGTGATCGCAAGGGGAAGTGCAACATCTATGGGACCCAATGGTTGGAATCCCAACCCCACTTGAAAGGGGTTGTGGCCGGTTGAGCTATGCAAGGCTCGGTTGTAGCTATGCTAGACATAAGGAAGGCTCTCATCCCATGTGTGAGAGTTCTTTGAATTATACATGTGAAGGATATGCACAATCATTCGATTTACAACCTCGGTTTGGCCATCTGTCTGGGGGTGGAAGGTCGTGGATTTGGTGAGCTTGGTGTCCAAAAGTGACCAGAGGCTCGACCAGAATGTGCTGAGAAATCGACTATCCCGATATGAGACAATGGTTTGTGGGATTCAAAAATGTACCCAGTCTCGTTCAAAGAAGTGCTTGGCAGTGGCCTCTGTTGTGATTCTCTTCTTGCAGGCAACCAGAATCGCCATCTTAGAAAAGCGATCAACAACCACAAAAACACAGACATTTCCCCTCTTGGTGGATGGGAGGCCTGACATGTAGTCCATTGAGATGGATTCCCATGGCCTATCAGGAGTAGGAAGAGGGGTGTACATCCCCTGTTTCTTAGTGGTCGGTTTGGAAATAGCACAGGTAGTGCAGGACCTGATATACTTGCCGACCTCCTGTCGAAGTTTCGGCCAGTAGAAATGTTTATGTAGCATCGCCACTGTCTTTTCGATGTCGAAGTGTCCTGCCACCCGACTGTAGTGGAATTCCTAGATCAGCTTCGCTCGCTCTCTTGATGGAAACCAGATATGGCCTAGACGACACAACAACCCACCCTGAAGATGGAAATTATCGACAACTGCATTTTCACCCAACATTTGGTAGGTGGTGGAGAAGACAGGGTCTATCTCATAGAGTTGGGGCCATCTAGATGTCTCGTGGCTGCAAGAGTCTACCACTGTGGTGAGTGGCGCGACTGGCGGTCTGCTGAGGCAATCAGCGACGCGATTGGTGCTTCCTATTTTATAATTGATGTTGAGGTGGAACTGCTGCAAGTATGTGGACCACTTTTGATGACGGTCATTTTGCAGTTTTCCCTGTGTCTGCATGAACTGCAGTGGATTATGATCAGTCTGGATGACTGTCTCCTTCCCAAGAATGTAATGTCTCCACTAGCGACATTCTTGCACAATGGAGTACATTTCTTTGTCGTAAGTAGGGTACTTACGGACAGTGTCTGATAGTGTCTCACTATGATAGGCCACGGGGTGGTCGTGCTGAGTGAGAACGGCGCCCATGGCATAGTCTGAAGAATCTGTCTCGATATCAAAGGGATGTTGCAGATCTGGTAGTGAAAGTACTGGGGCAGAGCACAAGTGTTGCTTCAAATCATCGAACGCTTGTTGTTGGGACTAGCCCCACGCAAATTTATTCTTACCACCACCCCTGTTTATTTGGCTGAGGGCCCATGCAATATGGGAGAAACCCAACACAAACCTGTGGTTGAAATTAGCAAGTCTCAAGAAGCTCTGAAGCTCAGTGAGTGTTGTTGGGGCTGGCCAGTCACGGATGACTTGGATATTGGCTAGATCCACATGTACACCATGCTGATCAATGATGTAGCCCAGGTAATGGACCTTGTCCATGCCAAAGGAGCATTTTTCCAGGTTGGTGTATAGCTTGTGCTGTCGCAGGGTGTGCAGAACCTGCTGAATATGTTGCAAGTGTTCATCCCAAGTCTTGTTGTAAATTAGAATGTCATCCAGATACACCACTACAAAAGTATTGGTGAATGGTCGTAGGATATCGTCCATCATCCTCATGAAAGTGGCTGGAGCATTTGTCAAACCAAAGGGCATGACCAACCATTCAAAAAGTCCTTCCTTTGACTTGGAGGCGGTCTTCCATACATCTGTCTGTTCTATCGGGACCTGGTAGTAACCAGACTTCGGATCAATATTACTGAAGTATTTGGCCGCCGTGAGTTGATCAAGGAGGTCATTGATTCGAAGAATCGAGTACCGGTTTCTGACAGTGATTTTATTTAGAGCACGGTAATCAATACAGAGTTGACAGGTTCCATCTTTCTTCTGTATCAGCACGATTGGGCTCCCGCAAGGTGATGAGCTAGGGCGTATGTGCCCCTTGTGGAGCAGTTCTTAGATCTGTCTCTTGATCTCCTCATTCTCTAACAAAGAGTGACGATAGACTGGCCCATTGGGCAGTGGTGCGCCGGGGGTCAGAACGATGGGGTGCTTGACCTGGCAGTGCAGAGGTACCCCTGTAGGTGAGGAGAAGATATCCGAGTATTCTTCCATGACCTTATCTACTGCTTCTGTTGTGTGGAGAGGTCGGCCGTAGAGACCCTGGATGTGGCTGCGATCTTTCACTTATTCTGAGAGCGAATCACAAAGAAGAAAAACTTCCCCATCTGAGAGATGACCTTCCTGCATTGCTTATCAGAGATCAAGGAAATAGCACTGGGTGGGACTACCTCGGGTATCCTGTACAATTTCCTATTCAAAGTAATAATAACACTACGAGGCCTAGACTCATATACAGCATGACGTTTCTGTAAATAAGGTTGGCCCAAAATAACATCACAAACTTCAAGAGGAGAAACATCACACAATACCTCGCCTTTGAAGGGCTTGATGCCATACGACAGTCGACACTGTTGGCCGACGCAGAGATCGCTTCCTTGGTGGAGCCATCCAATGGTGTAGGGTTGTGGGTGCGGCATTGTTGGCAGGGCCAGTCACTTGATGACCTCTGCTAAGATGAGGTTCTTCTGGCTACCACTGTCAACGATGAAGTGCAGTGGGGTGCCTTTTACCCACATCTGTGAATGGAAGAGGCGCTCTCCTTCTTCTGGCTCGTCTGGTTCACCAGGATGAATCTTGGTGGTAGCAACGGTGGCACTGGGTTCCGCATCAATGATCTATCTTCCCCTTTCTGGTTCTGTCTCAGAGTCAAAATCTCCATCTGATTCAAAGGCTTTCACTTCGGCCACCAGCGACTGCTTTGAGCGACAGTCAGCAGTGTTATGCCAAGGGCTCTTATGGAAGTCGCACCACTTCTCGGTATCTTTCTTTGTCTTTTCGATGTCCTTATTTGCTTGCAGCTTGTACTAGCTATCTTGATACTATCCATCTTTGCTCTGTCCTTTGTTCAGTATGTTGGGGCCGCCCTTTCCTGGCTTTTGTTGTGAGGGGTTCCCAGGCCCAAATTGTCGTGTCTTTTGTTTGAGCTTCTGCTCGATTTTGACGGCATATCGGTAGGCCGTGCCCAAGGATGAGATGTCTAGAAACTCCATTTCGGTTTGGATGTATCTATGCAGAGCACCGTGATACTTGAGCACCAGATGTCGCTCCAAATCTTTCATACCCAACTTGGTGCGCAAGGTATGGAAAATATTTGTGAAATCTGGCACTGCTTGGTCTCTTTCTTGCCGCAGTGTGGTCCATTTGGTATACAGGTCATCATAACTTCCGACAGGGCAGTATTGTTCCTTAATAGCATCTTTGAAGGATTCCCAGGTGGCTGTGACTGAAAATAATGAGGTTTCCTCTGTTTCCTTTTGCTCACAGAAGGTTTCCCACCAATCTTTGACATGGGGAATGGCTTTGAGGAGCGCAAAAGTAATCTTTTCTCTATTCGAAAATTTATGAACAAAAAAATACCCTTCTAGTAGATTCAACCACTTGTCTACAGAATCTGCGTCTATCTGACCTTCAAATATAGGAATATCAAAGTTTATTTGTAACTTGAAGGGCGTGGTGCCTCCGTTCGAAGAAGATGCATCACATGTTGGTAGTCGTCGAAGGATTTGCGTGAAACTATCCATCATCTCGTTCCTCTGTTGCGTGAGGGCTTCCTCAATAAACAGTTTGAAAGGATCTCCTATCCCATCATCTTTCTTTTCTCCTGCCATGGGAGGTCTCTTGGGCGTGCGAGAGCTTCTATCCACAAGAGAAACAAGCTCGAGACCCAACTCTTTGTACTCCGACCTCGTTGGGGACATGCATTAAGACGACAAGGAGCAGACCGCTCTGATACCACTGATCTAGATTTAATGAGCACAACGAAATGAATACAGATTATTAACAGGTGCTTAACACAAAATAATAGAGATACAGTAAAACTAGTTTTCTATTCAATAACAAAATAAGCTGAAACTGTAAAATGCAGCGGAAACAAGCTTGTTGGAATGGTGGCGGCTTATCTCTGAGAAGAGATGTGACAGCAGCGCGCATTCGCAAGAAGAAAGTTACAATGAGGATCTGAAGGCATTTTTACAATAAGAAAGAATGCCAAAAACCCTAGACATCCAAAAACCTAACCCTAGGAGATGAAATGCCAAAAGTCATGTGGGCCCCATTTGGGTAAGCTAGTACATCAACTTCCTGGGGTCGTAACTTTTGCATATGATCTCTGTTTTAGGCGTGTGATAGCCTGTTGGAAAGGTATCGCCGAGGAGATTCATTTTGGGGGCTCAATCATACCTTTGGCTATCATTGAGGAGCTCGATGCCAAAAAACCTTTATTTAGGCCCTCAAAATGGCCCCGGAGGTAAAAACTGCTAAAAATAGTAAATTGCCAAAAATGTCAGAAAACTGTTTTGAGCCAGTTGGAAAAGGTGGGTGGCCACCGATATCCATATGGATCAATCCTCCCTCCTTAAGAAGAAATGGTCTCCATTCCATTGAGCTCCCCCATTAGATGAGGAAATTTCTGCTGAAATTGGCCCCGGGTGAGCCACTTGCCTTGGTACAGAAGCTGCCCTGCTTTGACGACTCGATAAAGCTGCATCCTTTGTTGTCAAGTGCCCTTGATCTGTTTGTCTACAATATGATCATTGGATGCTTGTTGTATGCAGTCGGGGTTGAGCTCTGTTGGTGTCAGTTGTTCTACTACTTTCGAGGTGTCCAATAATGGTGGGAAATAAGGGCGAAGGAGATCCACGTTGAACACTGGGTGCAGGCCAAGGAAAGGAGGAATGTTGAGCTCAAAATAATTATCCCCCATGGCCTTGGTGATAGTGTACGGTCCATAATGGAGTGGGTGAAGCTTCTGATGGGGTCCTGTAAGGCGTTCTTTCTGCAGTGCAACCAAACTTTGTCGCCCACCTGAAACTTATGCTGCACCTGATGTTGATCATGGCGTTGTTTGTACTTGTCATTGGACTTTTGTAGGATATCCTGAACCTGTTGGTGGATGTGCTGGATCCTCTCAATGAACCAGGTTGCTTTTTCAGCTTCATTTGGAGTAGGAGATGAGTCAATCGAGGTGATCGCAAGGGGAAGTGCAACATCTATGGGACCCAATGGTTGGAATCCCAACCCCACTTGAAAGGGGTTGTGGTTGGTTGAGCTATGAAAGGCTCGGTTGTAGCTATGTTGGACATAAGGAAGGCTCTCATCCCATGTGCGAGGGTTCTTTGAATTATACATGCGATACGGATAGACAAGTTCCTTAGGAGCAGGGTGTATTCTAGGATGGGATCATATCAGACAATGGGATTTGCTTCAATGACCAAGGATGCAGCCAGTCAGGAGGACTAGGGAGAAGGATTTTCTTCGGTGACATAGGGAGCACCTAATCAGATGGATTGGAGATAATTTGTGGTAGAGGATATAGTGCGGTAGACAAAGATACTTCCAGGTGATGATGGAGGATGGAATTTATCCCTCTCTAAGAGGGAGTGTTGATGTTTTTTTAGCTTTAGGAGGCATTCCCACTTGTGAAGTGTGGTGAGAATACCTTCCTCACTAAGAGGGAGTGTTGATTTTTTGTAGCTTCGGGAAGGTATTCTCACATTGCCCTAGGTTTTGGGCATGTGGGACTTGTCTTGGGAACCACATCACACTTTCGGTTTGGTGAAAACTTGCTTGGATTTGAGTGGGGTATTCATGGGTTTGGTGATGGGCTTTGTGGGCTTATGTTGGGGCTTCACACCCACAAGGAAATCCTAATTTGATGATGGCTTGTGGAGGGCCTTCTATGATGACCCCTAAGGATTGTATATAAAGGATAGAGGTCAATGTGACATTGCACATCATGTAGAGTGTGTGGATACATAATTGATCTATAATAAGTGAGTCTTCACTTGTTCTAGGAGGATTAGTGATATCAGCAAAGGGAAAGTCTGCAAGGTGGTAAATTTGGACCTGAAGAGAGAAGAAAAGAAGGTCGCATGTGTGGAGCAAATTTTTCATACAATACATGATTTGCAGGAGGATGAAGCATTTATATACGCGGGTTGCAGAAGAACAAATCATGTGTATGGTATATGTGATTTGTAGTGGATCAAACAACCTATGTCCACGGGTTTCCAGTTGGTGAATCATGTATCTATTTTTTTTGGAAGGTATATATATGTATAGGCTAAAAGGTGAGTCGGTAGGTCGTATAGGTGATTTAGAGAAAATTCTTGGGAAGAAGATATTTCCATAATATTTTTAAGGTTTGGTTTTATGATTTGTATATTAGAGAACAAGGATGTTCTCAATTTTAGTGACTTTGGAGGACAAGGGGGTCCTCAAATTTTTGGTGATATTGTATTGGTTGGGAGGGTTGGTTTTTCCCTCAAGATTTCTGATCATAAGAAGATTACAAAACTGAAATTTTGTCTCATATGTGTTGATGATTCATCTCTAATATTTTATGTTTTCATTGCATATGTTTTCAGTCAATAATTTTCAGTGTAGAATTGTTCAGTGATAACAACTAGGGTGTTACTCTTGGTTCACTAGGAAGAAAATTCTTAGATATTAAAATTAATCGCATACAGTTGCATGTGAAAATTGACACAATGTACCATCTTGAAATGTGTCAAGAAATCCATTACATGTTTAGATTGAAAAATGAAAAACCATCAGATAGTGGTAATACTTGAAGACCCAAAAATAATGCAAAATACCAAGTTCTGTCATGTCAAAGGATTCAGCAAGTTGTTTCTTCAATATAAGAATGAGATCAATGTTATTTCCCGTTATGACAAGGTCATCAACATATACAATAATAATCAGAATTTTTCCATGAATATGAAGTACATATAAATTGTGATTAGATTCACAACATTTGAAACCAAGTCGAAGAAATAAATGAACTATATTAGCATACCAAGGTCTGGGATCTTGATTCAAATGATAAAGAGACTTATGAAGTCAACACATGAGGTTAGAATCTATCACAAAACTAGTGGGTTGTTCCATGAAAATTTCTTCAGATAGGTCGCCATGAAGAAAGGCACTCTTCACGTCCATCTGGTGGATCTTTCATCCAAAATGAGTAGTAAGGGAAAGAATCGGTTGAATAGATTTCATTTTTGCAATAGGGGAAAAGGTCTTAGTGTATTCAATGCCTTCTTGTTGAGAAAAACCATTCGCAACCAAGCGATATTTGTGACACTCGACAACACCTTTAGAGGTAAATTTGGTCTTATAGACCCATCGACACTTCACAATGTTCTTCCCTTAAGGTAAGGTAACTAAATCCCAAGTTTGATTCTTCAATAGAGAGTCCATTTCTATATGCATAGCCTACTTCGATTTAGGTTTTCGTTATGCATATGTCTACATCTTGCTTGTGATTGCGAGTTTTTCGACCTGAAGAAACATCACTGACATCGAGACCAGCAGCTTCAATTTTCTTGGCAACCCATCTGGGTAAATAAGAAAGGGTGAACTGATGTTTACTGTAGAAGGTCGTTCAAAATTCAGAATAGTTTCAGTCGAATAATTTGGCAGAATAATCGAAATAGAAATCGTCTAAATAGTTGACTCAGAGGTTGATGGCTCAATCTAAATAGGAACACAATTCGACTATCAGTCGAAGGACTAAAAAACAAAACAAGAGAAACAAATTCAGAAACAACATCAAAGTGATCATCTTGTAACAATTCAGAGGAGGCATTCAACAAATTGATGCTAGAAGACTTCTCATCAAACCATACATTTCTTCTAATAATGATCTATTGTTTGGCAAGGTCAAATAGTTGATAGGATTTACACTCTTCAGAGTAGCCCATCCTAATGCAAGCATGACTCTTTGCATCCAATTTATTTATGCAATCATCGTAAATATGAGCACATGAAACACATAGGTGGTTGAATTAGAGATCCTTCCACACCATCATTCAACTGGAGTCACCAAATGAATATATTGATTCAAGATGTGATTGAGTATGTAGTTCTCACAATAAACATCTCCAACCCAAAAGTGAGGAGGAAAATCTTTGGCATGTAAAAGAAATCTATCCATTTCAACTAACATCTAATTATTGCATTTTTCAATGCCATTATGCTAAGGGGTATGATGAACCCATCATTTCCAGTCAATAACACATTTAATCGGGTATTAATCAAAGGGTCAATGCACATACTCACCACCATTGTCTAATATCAAGAACTTAATGGGTCGACCACATTGACTTTTAGCCAAGGCCCTGAATTCTTTAAACTTTTCAACGACAAGATTCTTGTTTTTCAGAAAATAAACCCAACTGAAATGAGAAAGATCATCAATAAAGGTCAAAATATACCTTGCACCTACTAAGGAAGGTATATTGATGTAGAAAAGATCATTGTGAACCAGCTCCAGGAGTTTATTTTCTTGTCATGCTTTGTCGGAGTCAAAAGGTTCTTAACGATGCTTTCCAAGGACGCATCCTTTATAGACTCCATTAGGGTGAAGAAATTTAGGGACACCAGCAACCATATTTTGATTTTCTAGTGACTGCAAACTTTGAACATTTAGGTGTTTGAATCATTCATGCCAAGTTCAACTTCATTCATTGTTGTAAGAAATAAGAGAATTTGGTTCAGAGTTGGGTCGAGTGGTGTCACAAAAATTATACAAATTGTCCTTCTGGTCAAGAAACCCTCTGGAAACAACCAACCAACCTTTCTTCAAATCTTGAACAAAGAACCGATTGCTAGCGGGAAAATCCCCCCTTTAACTACACCATGGTTTAAGATGTAGATAGAGTGAATGACCGTCTAAAAGTCAATCTATATTCTACTCTACCCCAAATATACCAAAACAAATGAAAATAAAAAGAAACAAGAGAGAAGATCAGGTAAATATACCTTTTATCCCACGTCTCATGATTATCTTATAAATCTCTGTAGTTCCAACGACTGCACGTCTTCTCCCAAGGTTGACCTGCATCCAAAGATAGGCAAACAAGGACTACAAGCATGCTATTATATTCATGAGTTAGGGTTAGATATCAAATGATAAGTATAAATCAAAGAGAATACACAAAACATCAGCATTTGGTGCAGGGAAAAGAGATGTTTTTATTCATCAAACAAAGACTGAAACTTACAATCTGTATCGGCCACTGTTCTGCGAACCTGGTCCGGGCTTCTCCTGTTGGACACACCTACCACACTTAGAGGGGGGGGTGAATGAGTGTGGGGATGTTTTTCCCCAAACTTCCCTCTTACACAAAAACTCCTTAGTTAACATTCAACATTTTCTCATTACTCATTGATTTCATTTATAATCAGTTATATGTGAATACATATCATCAAAATATATCAACAACATATCATCTCCACAAGGAACACAAAGAACACAAGATGTATGTACAATTTTTCTTTTTATTCTGGACTTCAATCCGAGGGTTTTTCAGAAACAGCTGAATAGAGTACAACTCTACAAGAGAACTAGCTCTATATGCAAGACTCAACTTACATTCTTAGCACCAACTGAGATGAGGCAACAATCCTTAATAGATATCAATCCATCAACATAAACAAGTGCATCAACCATGCACCAACATGTGCCAAACAACCTGTAATCAACCTGTACCATAAACAAGTGCATCCAACCATGTACCAAGTATATACCAATAATGTGTCAAATAATAATCAACAATGACTCACCAATATGTACCAACATCATCAACTATACACCTCATGTATGTGCCAACTCATCAACTGCTTGTCTCAACCATGACTAGTTTTGGATTAGTCAACAACCCCAACTTGAAATAATCATAACTTTGTACTTGTAATGAATAAAGCTCTAAAACTGATATACAATGTTCTTCATTGTGTTTTATGCAATTCCTCTAGGTGGCACTACTTGGAACGTCTCAGAAAAGGAGTTATAGCAAAAATGGAATACCTTGTTGAATTATGTCTTATTCTAGAGAGCGACCTTGTAGAGTGTGGCCCGCAAAAAATATTCATTGAATTGATATGAAACTGTTACACAACATACTAAATCTTGTACCCTAACTAAAACATTTTTTCTCACTGAATTGGGATCTGTTATGAATAATTTATGATGTTTTTACCAGAAACACCTGTTTTTGACTAGTTTCAGGACTAACC
Organism: Picea engelmannii; assembly: GCA_009831015.1. Classification (NCBI taxonomy): domain Eukaryota; kingdom Viridiplantae; phylum Streptophyta; class Pinopsida; order Pinales; family Pinaceae; genus Picea; species Picea engelmannii. Next base: position 16,977 of record ML837139.1, on the reverse strand, counting down.
ACAAACCCTAATTTCCACGGAGTGTAACTCCCAAAATACAATGACCCACAAGATGAATTTTTTACCACAGATACTTGGGTATGTTTTCTCCATGTAATAGAAATTTCATGGTCTGAAGCATTATAGAAAAATATTTATAGCGAAATGGTGAGATGACATGTAAATAACATACCTTAGAAAGCACCATCAAAAGAACTTATCCTTCCTTGCATTTCGGCCTTCTTTTCTTCACCTTCACTCAGAATTTCGGTATAGATATCCTTGGTTACCTCATAAACTTATATATATTCAATATTCTCAAGTGTGTATTAAATGAGAGAGCCTTGCCTCTTATTTATACTCCCCAAGTAGCTTCCTTAAAAACATCTTCTAGGTCACTTGGTCGAATTTCCTTATTTTAGGGTTAACCCACTTATAATTTATCCATTAAAATTATTATCGAAATAATTTATTTTGTATTCAATTTGAATTATAATACACTCATCACTTTACTTTATTATTTATCCTTTTAAAATCTCTTAAACCACTTTGACTACTTTGACCTTTTGGGGCTTCTAGATGACATATGAGGGTCCTCCAACTTCGTAAGGCCATAACTCTCAAACCGTGAGGAGTTATGTGACATTCCACATACCACCAGAAATGGAATGACATGTAATATACATATAGAATAGTATTATCTGAAAATATATCATAACTCATACCGTTACCCATCAAACAAACTTGGGTCCATTACCCAAACCTGGGGTCTCCAACTTCTCATGGACATAACTCTCTAACCATGAGGAGTTATGTTACGTTCCATATACCACCGAAAATGGCATGAAAACCACTATCCATATAGGATAGTTTCCTTGAAAAAATCAATGTCCTTCATCTCATTATTCCATAATTAAGCATGGGTTCTCCAACCATTCTTCTAGGATAACTCAATCCGCAAAGCGTCTTCCCATGAGGGATTTCACCATAAGGGGAACACTTTGGATTTCATCCATTTGTGCACATTATCAATCATGATAAGAAAATAATGAGATCATGGGTCCTCCAACCATTCTTCTAGGATAACTCAATCCACAAAGCATATTCCCGTGAGGGCTTTCACCATAAGGGGACCACTTTGGAGTTCATCCATTTGTGCATCTTATCAATCATGTTAAGACAATAATGAGTCATTTATACATTTTTCCAACAATGCATCATATACCAATGAAACCACATCAATCCATATTCATCATGTATCAATGAAAACAAATTGATCCATCTTCATCATATCAATGAAAACTCATTGATCCATCTCCATCTATGCATTCTCATCAAGGAAAATACATATTATATTACATCAATCATGAATAAATCAATCCTTTGACATCAATCAATCACTTGACATCAATCAATGACATCAATCAATCAAACCATTGGCATCAATGACAACATGATCCAACAATCTCCCCCTTTGGCATTGATGGCAATACCACCATTGGCATCAATGACAACATGATCCAACAATCTCCCCCTTTGGAATTGATGGCAATACCAACATTGATTTCAACACCAATTACCAATTATTGATGTCAACATGTAGATAAGCATGCTATACATCAATAGTAAATGTGACTATCTCTCCCCAATAATAAACATCAATCACATCAATTTGATTAACTCTCCCCCTTTGACATCAATGGAAAAGGGCCATTCTCATCTTGGGGTTGCTCCCCTTGCTTTAAATCTCCTTGGGGTTGCTCCCGCTGTCTGAATCTTTGATCTTCCTATGAATAATCTCTCCCCTTTTGAACAAGGGATATCACTCTGAAGTAATGTTGAAGATACATCGAACATACTCCCCATGTGACCATTTCTCCCCCTGAAATTATGCTCCTGTGCTCTTTCTTCAAGTATAGGGCTCTTTTCTAGGTATGCATCTGATAAATATCTCCTCCTAGAATCATGGGAAGAAGAATGAATCCCCCTATGGGTATGTCTCCCCTATCTTTTCTGCAAGATGAACATTGTGCTACCATATAACAATCCTTGGACCTATTCATGCATCAAACTCATGCCATACCAAGCATCATGAAGCAAAAGATATGTCAACAATGAAATAAAGAATCATGAGAAAAATATCAACCAAGTACATCCTATACAAAATGTGTCTTCATCATGCACAACACCTATGTACATCAACATCATGCAATGTGCCAAAAGATATCATCCATGGAATGTATCAATCATATGCCTTTATCAACATGCCAACATGTGCATCTACCAATATGCCAACCATGTGCATCCACCAATAT
>ML837138.1:13708-46102 GCA_009831015.1 Picea engelmannii | reverse complement strand
CACAATTGAAATCCTTGGTTTTTTTAAACTTGGTGTTGCACCTCTTTTGTCACCTGAATGAGAAAAATAGAGATGCTTACAAGCCCAGTTGGGTTAGCTAGGCAAGACAATAGTGAAGGAAAGAGTTAGAAGTATCAAGCATAAGAGGTAAAGAAAGAACTAAGCTAATAACAATAAAAGAAACTAAACTAGAGTGCATAAGGAAATTAGAACAAGAAATAAACAACATTCATGCCACCAATGGAAAGGATTGTATTAGTGGAAAGAAAACACCAAAGAGAAAGGGAGATATATGGGTCCCCTCTTCCTCCAAGGGAGGGCTCTTGGACCCCCAAAGATTGAGCTCTTATTACAAGTAACAAACTAGAATGAAATGGTGAAGAGAATCCAAAGCACATTCGCTCAAGAGGTGATATGAATGGCTAAATGAAATGGTGCTTTCATGCTCTTGATGAGGAAAGAGGATCCTCCAAGAGAATATAAGCAGCATAATAATACAAATGAATTCCTTGAAAATATAGTGCACCCATGGCCTCCTTATATAGCATAGCTTTGAGGCATTATGTAACCAGTTCTTAGTGTGAACAAGGGGCCCTTTAGGGCACCCTTAGGTCTTTGACTAGTCCCCTAGTCGGATTCAGCCAAGATTTGGGTGTCAAATCGACTTGGAAGATGAACCAAAAGTGGGTGGAAGGCCGAAAAATATCATAAATGCGTCGTTCTGAGGGGTGCGCGGTTTTTTGCGTCCACAGTCATGCATCGTGCACATGTGCACTTTTCTTGCGTTTCTGAATGGTGCATGTGCGCACGCTCCCTGTGTAGTCTTAGCGCATGCTAATTTTATAATTGGTTGTATAGTTTTGGACCTTTTGGAAATGCATTTTTGGTCCATGAGTGAATTAATGTGTGTTTTGAATATGTTGGATTCCTGTAACCATTTGTGGACGAAATTCCAGTGATAACACTTGGGTCATTAATCTCAAAATGTCCTAGGAGGATTTAAAAGGTAGGGGTTGCATGGTAAAAGTATTTACATTACATGTTTGTCAAAATGGTTCTCGTGAGATGACTTGAGAAATCTTTGACAAATGAAGTTTTGTTAATGCGTGGAGATGTGTGCACCAAATAAAGTTTTGTTAATGTGTGCCACTTCAAGTCCTTCCAATGTGCATCAATCCGGTTTTTTTAATCCATGCTAGAAATAAAGAAGACAGTTTATGCATGTCGAAATCAAGAAAATAATTTTTGCGAAATCTCCTTGAATGATTAATACAGGTAGCACGAGGGAACATGGAGCAATAATAATATGAGATGAAAAGGTAGTTGAGATTGCCAAAATTTCAAAGAGGATATGTGGAATGCATGTGATTGATAGAATCCTATGATGTTGTACTATGTTGGCATTGATGTCAAAGGATTGAAGTCAAAGGGTTGATATCAAGTATTGTCATAGTGATGTGCTTGTATAATTGATATATTGATTATTGGTTATATGGTCATTGATGTAATTTTTGTCAAATGGTTGATGTCAAGTGGTGCCATAATGATGTGTTGATATTAAAGAGAGTTATATCATTGATGTCATTTCATGGTTGATAGGAAGAACCAAATGGATAAACTCCAAAGTGGTCACCTTATGATGAAAGCCCTCACGGGAATACACACTTGCATAAAGTTCTCAAAGTGGTCCCCTTATGGTGAAAGCCTTCACGGGAAGACACTTTTTTAAGTCCAAATGGTTAGGTGGTTTAGTAGGCCAGTAGTGTGGCTAAGGAAACCAAGTTTGATTAAGGAATAATATAATGAATATCAGTGAATTTTCAAGAGAAACTATTCCATATGGATAGTATATGTCACGTCATTTCCGGTGATATGTGGAACATCACATAACTCCTCACGATTAGAGAGTTATGTCAATGTGAAGTTGGAGAACCCTCATGATTTATATAGAATCCCCTAGAAGGTCAAAGAAGTCAAATTATTATAGAAGCTACTAGAATAAGTTGACCAGTCAAAGTGGTTAGTCATGGGTTAAGTGGTTGCAACTAGAACTAGAAAACAATTAAAAATAAATTAGTTGCAACTAGAACTGGAGAGTTCACTATTTGTGGATAAAGTGGTTAAGTGGGAAAAGTGGTTAAGTGGACAAAGAAAAAGTGGCTAAGTGGACAAAGAAAAAGTGGCTAAGTGGACAAATTTGGTTAAGAGGACAAAGTGGCTAAGTGGACAAAGAGGTTAAGTGGATACTTCTAGAGGAAGCTACTTGGAGAGTATAAATAAGAGAGAAAGGGTATCCCATTAGTATTCTATTGAAAATATTGAATATATACAAGAGACTGAGGTAACCAAAGGAGATATATGAAAATTTCAAATGAAATGAAGTAAATAAGGCCAAAATTCAAGGGAGGATAAAGTCTTTTGATGATGCTTTCTAAGGTATGTTATTTACAGGTCATCTCACCATTTTCACAATAATGTTTCTTTTAGAACGATTCATACAAAAAAATATGGATATTGTTGAGAAAAAATATCCAAGTAACTATGATAAACATTTCATCTTGTGGGTCATTGAGTTTGGGAGTTACATTCTGTGGAAGATACGGTTTGTGGCTAGTCCTGAAACTAGTCTAAAATAGGTGTTCTGGTAAAAATGTCATAACTTGTTCATAAAAGATCCAAATTCAGTAAGCCCAGATGAATTGGTTATATTATAGTTGGTAGCATGTTTTGTACCATTTTCAGATCCATACAAAAAAATATTCTGTTCGTGGAATGCTTTGCGATTTCTCTCTCTAGAATAAGCCAGAATTCAACAAGGTATGTCATTTTTTCTATAACTCCATTTTTGGGAGGTTCCAAGCAGTGAAACCTGGAGGAATTGTAGACAAGACACCGAATAACATTGTGTACCATTTTTAGACCTTTATTCATTACAAGTACACAATTATGATTGTTGCAAGTTAGGGTTGTTGACTAATCCAAAATTAGTCATGTGAGACTAAAGTAAAGTTTGATGAAAATGCTAGTCTCTTGTTGTTGAAGTTAAGGAAGGTTTGCAGGTCTTGGATCACATACACCAGGTCTGTTACAGAGTTACATATCAGATTTGGATGATTATATTGATGAGACAGGTTTAGGTGACATGTTGTTGTGACAGGTTGTGCATAGTTGATGCATTTGTGTTGGTATAGATTGTTGGTACAGTTTGATAGATTTCTTTTTGTCTACAGGATGGGTCTTGTACTTGAGGGTTGGATTCCTCACATCTCAGTTGGTGCTGAGATACACAGGATGGGTCTTGCATTGAGAGTTGGTGCTCTCTTGGATTTGGTTCTCTATTTCAGTTGGTGTCGATAAAACCCAAGGATTTAAGTTTGTAATACAAAAGGAAATTATACATATATATCTTGTGTTCCTTGTGTTATTTATTGTGATGGTGAATAAATCATTATTTTTAATGTATATGATTGAGATATATTTAAATGCAAGAAACTAAGTATGAATGGAAGTAATAAGTAATGATGTTGTGAATGGTGATTGCTAAATAAAGTTTTGTGAGAAGTGTAAAATAACCCTCACACTAATTCACCCCCCCTCTAAGTGTGATTGGTTTTCAAACAATTGGTATCTGAGAAGAACTTCATCATAAGCCTTATGAACTTGAAGGAGATCCATGGATACACAAATGGATGAACATGCAGGTGAATTTCCCTCTTTTATGAGACCGATTACTCGACATGGAGAATAGAGATGAAAGGGTATTTGAAGGAAAAATGAGCAAGTGTTTGGAAAACAATTGTTGGTGGATCAGTTCCCTGAAAGAAACAGAAAAAAGGTGCATCCCAAAAGGAAAAAAAGAAGAACAATGCAGTAGCATTCAATACCATCTTGAATGGACTCTCAGGTTATGTCAAGGAAAGTATAGGAAAGTGTACCTCCACCAAGGAACTATGGATGAATCTAGAGAAGGTATATCTAGACAAAGAAGACAATTCCATCAAGGAAAATGAAGGTAAAGACTACAAAATCCCCAGTTTGCAATAATTCTAAGTGTGATGATGTTGAATGTTTTTATACAAATGAAGAAGAAAATATAGAAGTGGTTTGCATAGAATCAATTGACAGTTATCTTATAGATGAAGAGGAAGATTTGTTGAAGCTTAAAGATAACATTTTATCTAAGTTGGATGATGTTAGATATGAAATAGGAAATAGTTCAACTTATTTTGAGTATCTTGAAAACTACACTAAAGAAATCCTAGAAGAGTACCCAAGGAATACCATGGCACTAAAAAAAATGCTCAAAGAACAAGAAGAAAGTAAAAATTCTCAATTAGAAGAAAAAGAAGAAGAGAGCAAAAGACTAAATAATGAAATAATTAGTCAAGCTAAAGAAAATAATAAGGTAGATGATGAGCTTAGAAAAATCATCGAAGTCAATTTCAATATAAAGACACAAATTCAAGAAGCCAAAAGGGTAGAGGAACTATTGAAGAATCAAGTAAATGAAAATGAAGAATCATGTCATAAGTTGGAAGAAGAAGTTGTTGATCTCAGAAGGAAAGAAGAGAAGGAAAAAAGGTTCATGACCAACTCAAAAATCCTGGATGAAATATTGGATAGTCAAAGATCACTAAATGATAAGTCTGGTCTTGGATACAACAAGGAAGCTACACATTTTGAAGCTAGTACTTCTAAGAAGCATGAGGTAAGTCCTCCATTCTCAAAAGGTGGAAGCAAGGCTGTAATTCAAGAATCAACACAAATCAAGAAAACATTCAAAACATTAGAACACGGAAGACATCAAGAAGCAAGTCCTACACCTCAAAGAAAATTCAAAAGAGAGACACCTTCAAGGTTGACACAAAAGAAAATCATGTATGAAAATGTTTTCAAGGGTCATTGTTTTACATGTAATGAATATGGTCACAAAACTTTGGATTGCACACATTATGTAAGGAAATATGTTATAAGATTCAATAACATGATAAGATGTTGGATATGTAACCTTGTGGGACACATTTCTACACATTGTCACACCATGAGATGCTACAATTGCAGTGGGTTTGGCCACAAATCCCAGGATTGTTGGAACACAAGAAGACATTCCATGAGGATTGCTTCAAATGACATGGAAAAAAGAGAATGGAAGAGAGACAAGGTTGAAATGATGGAAGATGAAAGATCCATTACTTAGAGAACATGACACTCTAAAAAGTGGATGAAGAAGACAGAACAACCAGAATAGAATGGAAGCCATGAGGCAAGCTCAAGATTGACATTTTCTAAAGCATACGCGGGCTCCTATGGGAGAAATCACATACATACATGAGGTGACCTATAGAAAGGTATTGTACATACACAATTTTTATGTGGATCAAGCCACATACCTGTGGTAAAATCCTCAAGAAGAGGACTGTACAGATGAGTTGTAGCATGGTTTGATTATCTACCTTGATTATGTAGGGTGTGAGATGGTTTTCTTCAGGCTTCATATTCTTATGTGCGTTTGATGAATATATAGTGATAATATGTGGTTGAGTGTTGAAGCGCCATATGCTTGATTCCTATATTGGATGCATGGTACTAACCCTAGAGTGTGAATTGCAGAATTTTCTGTTGAGGAACAATGTTGGTTATGTCAGTGAAGTTATGGAACTTTGTTTATGAGATATATCATGATGATGTGATGCTAGCTAGAGATATATCATTGATCTATTGAGGGACACTCTTGGTACATGTTTAGAGATATTTTTGTTGCATTATACGTGTTGTTTTGAGGCAGATCTGTTATAGTACATGGATGATAAATATGTGAGCTCCATCGGCATATCTTATGATGTATTGTTAGAGGCATATTTGTTGGATGTCTTGGTTCATGCATTTTGGATGTGGTTGAACTGCATATTGGTACATGTAGTTGATGATTTGATGAGGTGGTTATGTTGTACATCATTGATGAGTCATATATTGATCTATGGTTGATGCACTTGCTTTGGTACATGATGTATGGGATGATATAGTCGATATGCTTGGTTGATATATTGATGGTTGAGATACATGGTTGTGGAACTTGTTCATGGTAGATGCATATCATGAGTGATATGACACTTGTTTGAGGCATATGGTTGGTACACATTTGGAACATGTTCTTGGAATATGGTTGATACACTCCATTCATGATATATTATGGTATATTGTATGCTATTGATGTACATGGGTGTTGTGAATGGTTGGAACACAATATGGCACAAAATGTACATGGTTGATGTTTTGTTCATGATTATCTATTCATTTTTGACATATATTTTTCTTCATGATGTATGGTATGGCACAAGTTTGATGCATGGACAGGTCTAAGGATCATCATAGGAAGAGAATATCATTCTTGAGTAGTTGATATATGTTCTAGTTGAGCAATAGCATTTGTAGCAGAAATAGATTGTAGTGGTAGCATATTTTTCATCTTGTAGAGAAGATAGGGGGAGACATACCCACAGGGGGAGTTATTCTTCTTCCCATGATTGGTTGCAACAACATGATCCCAGGAGGAGAGATGATTGGAAGCCATGCCATCACCATTGCATTAGAGTGATATCCCTTGTCCAAAGGGGGCAAGATTATTTAGAGGAAGCTCAAAGGAATCCAGATAAGGGGAGCATCCCAAAGGAGAGTTCAGGTAGGGGGAGCAACCCCAAGTAGAGAAATACCCTTTTCCATTGATGTCAAAGGGGGAGGGATAGTCACATTGATGTGGCAAGATGAACATTGGTGAGGAGCGATAATGACAGAGGGAGCATGAGCATTGCCATGTCCAAGTTTTTCCATCAATGATTGGTGTTCACATAAATGTTGGTGTTTCCATCAATGCCAAAGAGGGATATTGTTGTACTATGTTGTCATTGATGTCAAAGGATTAATATCAAAGGGTCGATGTCAAGTATTTTCATAGTGATGTGTTTGTATAATTGATATATTGGTTATTGGTTATATGGTCATTGATGTAAATGTTTTCAAAGGGTTGATGTCAAGTGGTGTGATAATGATGTGTTGATATTAAAGGGAGTTATATCATTGATATCATATCATGGTTTATAGGAAGAACCAAATGGATAAAATCAAAAGTGGTCCCCTTATGGTGAAATCCCTCACGGGAAGATGCTCTTGGATAAAGTTCTCAAAGTGGTCCCCTTATGGTGAAATCCCTCACGGGAAGATGTTTTTTGAAGTCCAAATGGTTAGGTGGTTGAGTATCCTAGCATTGTGGTTATGGAAACCAAGTTTAATTAAGGAATAATGTAATTAATATCAGTGAATTTTTAGGAGAAACTATTCCACATGGATAGTATATCTCATGCTATTTTTCATTGATGTGTGGAACATTACATAACTCCTCACGATTAGAGAGTTATGGCCATGTGAAGTTGGATAACCATCATGAATTATCTAGAATCCTATAGAAGGCCAAAGAAGTCAAATTATTCTAGAATCTCCTAGAAGAAGTTGACCAATCAAAGTGGTTAGTCACGGGTTAAGTGGTTCCAACAAGAAAACAATTAAAAAAAAATTATTTGCAACTAAAAGTGGAGAGTTTACTATTTTTTTATAAAGTGGTTAAGTGGAGAAAGTGGCTAAGTGGACAAAGTTGGTTAAGTGGAGAAAGTTGCTAAGTGGTTAAGTGGAAAAAGTTGTTAAGTGGATACTTCTAGAGGAAGCTACTTGGATAGTATAAATAAGATATCAAGTATCTCCCATTACTATTATATTGAGCATATTGAATATCTACAAGTGACTAGGGTAACCAAAGAAGATTTAAGGAGAAATTCAGAGGGAAGGTGAAGTAAAGAAGGCTGAAATTCAAGGGAGGATAAAGTATTTTGATGATGCTTTCTAAGGTATGTTATTTACAAGTCATATCACCATTTTGGAAATAACGTTTTTTTTCTAGAATTATTCAGACAGATAAATCTAGAGGTTGTTGAGAGAACATATCCAAGTAATTGTGATAAATATTTCATCTTGAGTGTCATTGTATTTTGGGAGTTACACTAGTCTAAATTTTTTTTTTCGAGTAAAAATGTCATAACTTCTTCATAACAGATCCAAATTTAGTAAGACCAAATAAGTTGGTTACAGTATAGTATTTAGTATGTTGTGTATCTTTTAGATCCATAAAAAAAAAAAAAAAATTGCACGTGGCATGCTCTACATGTTTTCTCTCTAGAATAAGCCATAATTTAGCAAGGTTTGCCATTTTTTCTATAACTCCTTTTCTGGGAGTTTCCAAGTAGTGAAACCTGGAAAAATTGTAGAAAATACATTGACTAACATTGTGTACCATTTTCAGACCTTTATTCATTACAGGTACAAAGTTATGATTGTTGCATTTTAGGGTTGTTGACTAATCCAAAATTAGTCATGTGAGACTAAAAAAAAGTTTGGTGAAAATGCTAGTATCTTGTTGTTGAAATTAAGGAAGTTTTGTAGGTATGTGATCAAATACACCATGTTTGTTACAGAGTTAGAGATCAGATTTGGAGGATGAGATTGATGAGACATGTTGAGGTGACAGGTTGTTCAGGTTGTGCATAGTTGATGCACTTGCATTGGTATAGACTATTGGTATAGTTTGACATATTGTTTTCTATCTACAAGTTGGGTATTGTACTTGAGGGTTGGATTCGTCACATCTCAGTCAGTTTTGAGATACACATTTTGGGTCTTGCATTGAGAGTTGGTGCTCTATTTCAGTTCATGCTGATAAAACCCAAGGAATGTAGTTTGTAATACAAAATAAACTTATACATATATCTTGTGTTCCTTATGTTCTTTATTGTGATGGTGCACACCTCTTTATTGTTAATGTATGTGACTGAGATATATTTACATGCAAGAAACTAAGTATGAATGGAAGTAATAAGTAATGATGTTCTGAATGGTGATTGCTAACTAAAGTTTTGTGAGAAGTTTAAAATATCCCTCATAGTGATTCACCCCCCTCTCGGTTTGATCGGTGTGTCCAACAATTGGTATCAGAGAAAGCTTTCAACATAATACTTACAAGCTTGAAGGAGATCCATGGACACACAAATGGATGAACATCTAGGTGAAGTTCCCTTCTTTGATGAGACAAATTACTCAGCGTGGAGAATAGAGATGAAAGGGTATTTGAAGGAAAAAGGAGAAGGTGTTTGGAAAAAAATTGTTGGTGGATCAATTTACTCAAAGCATCCAACAAAAGATGAAGCCCAAAAGGAAGCAAAGAAGAACAATGCAGTAGCATTCAAGACCATCGTGAATGGACTCTTGAATGGACTCTCAAAATTTGTCAAGGAAAGCATAGGAAAGTGTACCTCCACCAAGGACCTATGGTTGAAGCTAGAGAAGGTATATCAAGACAAAGAAGAAAATTCCATCAAGGACAATGAAGGTAAAGACTCTACAAAATCCTTTGTTTGCAATAATTATAAGTGTGATGATGTTGAATGTTCTTCTACAAATGAAGAATAAAATATAGAAGTAGTTTGTGTAGAATCAATTGACAGTTATCTTATAGATGAAGAGGAAGATTTGTTGAATCTTAAAAATAAAGTTTTATCTGAGTTGGACGATGTTAGATATGAAATAGGAAATAGTTCAATTTCTTTTGAGTATCTTGAAAAATACACTAAGGAAATCCTAGAAGAGTACCCAAAGAATAACATGTCACTAAAACAAATGATCAAAGAACAAGAAGAAAGTAAAAAGACTCAATTAGAAGAAAAAGAAGAAGAGATCAAAAGACTAAAGAATGAAATAATTAGTCAATCAAAAGAAAAGAAGGTAGATGGTGAGCTTAGCAAAAGCCTTGAAGTCAATGTCAATCTAAAGACACAAATTGAAGAAGCCAAAAGGATAGAGGGACTATTGAAGACTAAAGTAAATGAAAAGGAAGAATCATGTCACAAGTTGGAAGAAAATGTTGTTGATCTCAGAAGGAAAGAAGAGAAGGCAAAAAGGTTCATGAGCAGCTCAACAATCCTCGATGAAATCTTGGATAGTCAAATATCACCAAATGATAAATCAAGTCTTAGATACAACAAGGAAGCTACACACGCTTAAGCTAGCACTTCTAAGAAGCATGAGGTAAGTCCTCCATTCTCAAAAGGTGGAAGAAAGGCTACAATTCAAGCATCTAAACAAAGCAAGGAAACCTTAAGAGGATCAGAACAAGGAAGACATCAAGAAGAAAGTCCTACACCTCAAAGAAAATTTAGAAGAGAGACACCTTCAAGGTTGACATAAAAGCAAAGGTATGAAAATGTTTTAAAGGGTCATTGTTTCACATGTAATGAATATGGTCACAAAAATTTGGATTGAACACGTTATGTAAAGAAATATGTTAGAAGATTCAATAACATGATAATATGTTGGAGATGAAACCTTGTGGGACACATTATTGCACATTGTCACACCATGAGATGCTACAAATGCAATGGGTTTGGCCACAAATCCCAGGATTGTTGGAACACAAGAAAACAATCCATGAGGATTTCTTCAAATGATATGACAAGAAGAGCATGGAAGAGAGACAAGGTTGAAAGGATGGAAGTTGAAAGAACCAGTACTCAAAGAACATGTCACTCTCAGAAGTGGATGAATAAGACTGAACAACTAGAACATAATGATAGCCTTGAGGCAAACTCAAGATTAAGATTTTTTAAAGCATACGTAGGATCATATGGGAGAATTTGTGTACATACATGAGGTGACCTATAGAAAGGTCGCATACATACGTGAGCTATCTGTGGAACAGGATGCGTACTTGTGGAAAAATCATCAAGAAGAGGAGTGTACATATGAGTTGCATCATGGTTTGATTATCTAACATTTTTTATGTAGGTTCTGAGATGGTTTTCTTCATGTTTCATATTATTATGTGTGTTTGATGAATATATGGTGATAATATGTGGTTGAGTGTTGAATCATATGCTTGATGCCTATATTGGATGCGTGGTACTAACCCTAGAGTGAGGATTGAGGCATTTTCTGTTGAGGAAGAATGTTGGTTATGCTAGTGAAGTTATGGTGCTTTGTTTATGAGATATATCATGATGATGTGATGCTAGCTAGAGATATATCATTGATCTATTGAGGGACACTCTTGGTACATGTTTAGAGGTATTTTTGTTGCATTATACTTGTTGTTTTGAGGCAGATCTATTGTAGTACATGGCTGGTACATATATGAGCTCCATTGAGATATCTTATGATGTATTGTTAGAGCCATATTTGTTGGATGTCTTGGTGCATTCATTTGGCATGTGGTTGAGCTACATATTGGGACATGTAGTTGATGAGTTGATGAGGTGGTTATATTGTACATCATTGATGAGTCATATATTGATCTATGGTTGATTCACTTGCTTTGGTACATTATGTATGGCATGATATAGTTGAGATGCTTGGTTTATATATTGATGGTTAAGATACATGATTTTGACACTTGTTTATTGTAGATGCATATCATGAGTGATATGACACTTGTTTGAGGAATATGGTTGGTACACAATTAGCACATATTCTTGGCATATGGTTAATACACTCCATTTATGATATGTTATGGTATATTGTATGGTATTGATGTACATAGTTGATGTACATAGTTGATGTACATGTGTGTTGTGCATGGTTGTCACACAGTATGGCACAAGATGTACATGGTTGATTTTTTGTTCATGATTCTCTATTCATTGTTGACATATATTTTGCTTCATGATGTATGGTATGGCATGAGGTTGATGCATGGATAGGTCCAAGTATTATCATAAGAAGAGAAGATCATTATTGAGCAATTGATATATGTTTCAATTGAGTAGTAGCATTTTCCATAGAAGAAGATTGCAGTGGTAGCTTATTGTTCATCTTCTAGAGAAGATAGGGGGAGACATACCCACATGGGGAGTTATTATTCTTCCCATGATTGGTTGCATCAACATGATCCCAGGAGGAGAGATGATTTGCATCCATGCCATCACCATTGCATCATAGTGATATCCCTTGTCTAAACATGGAGAGATTGTTCAAAGGAATATCAAAGGAATCTAGAGAAGGAGAGAATCCCCAAGGAGAGTTTAGGAAGGGTAAGAAACCCAAAGTAGAGAACTACCCTTTTCCATTGATGTCAAAGGGGGAGAGATAGTCACATTGATGTGGTGAGATGAAAATTGATGAGGAGCAATGATCACATAGGGAGCATGAGAATTTCCATGTCCAAGTGTTTCCATCAATGACTGGTGTTGACATCAATGTTGGTGTTTCCATAAATGCCAAAGGGGGAGATTGTTGTACTATGTTTTCATTGATGTCAAAGGGTCGATGTCAAGTATTTTCATAGTGATGTGTTTGTATAATTGATATATCGATTATTTGTTATATGGTCATTGATGTAATTGTTGTCAAAGGGTTGATGTCAAGTGGTGTCATAATGATGTGTTGATATTGAATGGATTTACATCATTGATTCCATGTCATGGTTGATAGGAAGAACAAAATGGATAAAATCCAAAGTGGTCCCCTTATGGTTAAATCCCTCACGAGGAGAATCTCTTGGATAAAGTTCTCAAAGTTGTCCTCTTATGGTGAAATCCCTCATAGGAAGACACTTTGTGAAGTCCAAATGGTTAGGTGGTTAAGTAGCCCAACAATGTGGTTAGGGAAAGCAATTTTGACTAAGTAATAGTGTAATGAAGATTAGTGAATTTTCAGGAGAAACTATTCCATATGGATAATATATGTCATGTTATTTCCGGTGATATGTGGAACGCCACATAACTTATCACGGTTAGAGAGTTATGGACATGTGAAGTTCAAGAACCCTCATGAGTTATCTAGAAGGCTCTAGAAGGTCAAATAAGTCAAATTATTCTAGAATCTCCTAGAAGAAGTTGACCAGTCAAAGTGGCTAGTCATGGGTTAAGTGGTTGCAACAATAAAACAATTAAAATTAAATTAGTTGCAACTAGAAGTGGAGAGTTTATTATTTGTGGATAAAGTGGTTAAGTCTACAAAGTGGCTAAGTGGACAAAGTTGGTTAAGTAGACAAAGTGGCTAAGTGGACAAAGTGGTTAAGTGGACAAAGTGGCTAATTGGACAAAGTGGTTAAGTGGACAATTTGGCTAAGTGGACAAAGTGGTTAAGTAGATACTTATAGAGGAAGCCACTTGGAGAGTATAAATAACAGATAAAGGGTCTCCCATTAGTATTCTATTGAGCATATTGAATATCTACAAGTGACTAAGCTAACCAAAGGATATCTAAGGCGAATGTCATAGGGAAGGTGAAGTAAAGAAGACCGAAATTCAAGGGAGGATAAAGTATTTTGATCATGCTTTCTAAGGTATGTTATTTACAGGTCATCTCACCATTTTCGCAATAATTTTTTTTCTAGAATGATTTATATAACAAAATAGAGGTTTTTACATATCCAAGTAACAATGATAAACATTTCATCTTGTGGGTCATTTCATTTTAGGAGTTATACTCTATGGAAGATAAGGTTTGTGGCTAGTCCTGAAACTAGTCTAAAACAGGGGTTCCGAGTAAAAACGTCATAACTTCTTCATAATAGATCCAAATTCAGTAAGACCAAATGAATTGGTTAGAGTACAATATCTATTATGTTTTTTACCATTTTCAGATCCATACAAAAAATATTCCGTGCATTCGATTCTCTACAAGTTCACTCTCTAGAATAAGCCAGAATTCAACAAGGTCTGCTATTTTTTCTATAACTCCTTTTCTGGTAGGTTCCAAGCAGTGAAACCTAGAGGAATTGTAGAAATGACAATGAATAATAGTGTACCATTTTCAAACCTTTAATCATTACAAGTACATAGTTATTATTGTTTCAAGTTAGGGTTGTTGACTAATCTAAAATTAGTCATGTGAGACTAAAGTAAGGTTTGATGAAAATGATAGTATCTTGTTTTTGAAGTTAAGGAAGGTTTGCAAGTCTGTGATCACATACACCGTGGTTGTTACAGAGTTACAGATCATATTTGGATGATGATATTGATGAGACAGGCTGAGGTGACAGGTTGTTGTGACAGGTTGTGCATAGTTGATGCACTTATGTTGGTATAGACTGTTGGTACATTTTGAAAGATTGCTTTATGTCTACAAGCTGGGTCTTGAACTTAAGGGTTGTATTCCTCACATATTGATGGGTGCTAAGATACATAGGTTGGGTATTGCATTGAGAGTTGGTTCTCTCTTGGAGTTGGTGCTGATAAAACCCAAGGATTGTAGTACGTAATACAAAATAAACTTATACATATATCTAGTGTTCCTTGTGCTCTTTATTGTGATGGTTTATAGCTCTTTATTGTTAATGTATCTCATTGAGATATATTTACATGCAAGTAACTAAGTATGAATGGAAGAAATAAGTAATGATGTTGTGAATGGTGATTGCTATCTAAAGTTTTGTGAGAAGTGTAAAATATCCCTCATACTAATTCACCCCCCCTCTCAGTGTGATCGATGTGTCCAACATACGAGACTGGAATTCAAAAGAGAGAGTGGGAAAGAAATGAATGTGACAAAGCACCAAGGTCAAGAAGCAAATGAAAGGGAGCAATGACAACAGAAAGAGATCTAGTCATTTGTTTGTTAGTTGATGGTTGTGGGTATTGTTGTTGTTGTTAGTCAATGGCCTTAAGCTTGCTCTGAGCCTATGTTTTGTAATGTCTCTGGTTGTAAGTATGATGTTGTGGCAACTATAGAGTATGAAGGAAAGTGCATGGGACTATGTAATGTAAAATTGGGAATATGTATAAGAGAGAAAGGCTTTGTTGTTGTCATTTGATGAGTTGCTTAATATATGTTTGTGATGGTTGGATGAAGGGGATAAAGTTGTAGTTATTCCAGTCTTATGATGTGTTGATCACGTGTCATTTGAATGTGTTTTCTATTGTTATACATTGTTAGTGGTTAAGTAGTTTGCGATGAATTTTCTAAATTCCAAACTAGATGGATTTCTATGTAATTATTCCTTCATCACTAACTAAAGACTAGATGGCCTATGTGATCCTCATGGCGTCTTAGGTGAGACCTTCTTCAGACTTTGACTAAGGATTAATATGTCAATGATTTGGGGTTTTTGTTGGTCATATCTAGACAAACCATGGGTCCTCAACCCCCCAGCATTAAGAAGGATGCATGTAAGCATGAATGACCCAACAAATGGTTCCATTTTCGGGACCTGAAGGTTTTGTATCGAATGGTGAAGGATCACCACAATTCACACACATCCACTCAGCTAGTTGAACATCATAGGGGACCCACAAAACCTCCATCGCTCTAGACGCTTGCTAAACCTCCCTCCTATTTTAGGGGGAGTTACTAGTCTTGCCAACTCATCGACCCCACCTTCTCACACTCCTGTGAGTGCCACTGTCTTAGGATCAGCTTTTCTTGGTTCCACATTACTTGGGTCCACTTCCCAAGGTCCTCCATCCACTCTCTCTTCTTTACATGGAAGTGGGGGGCCAACTTCCTCTCAAGGGGGGAGTACCAACCCACCTAGCCCCCCTCAAGGGTCAGGTTCACAGAACACTCACACCATGGCTGGAACTAATCCTCCACCACCACTCCAGATGCCATATTTGGCCTCTCTTAACATACCAGATCTAAGAAAACTCACAAATGATCCTATATTGCATGACCCCACATGGCCTGCAATGCCTACCAAACTACCTTCAAACATCCCCAAGTTTGAAGGAAAAGAAGGGGATGACCCTACCAACCATGTCATGACTTTCCACCTATTGTGCTCTTCCAACAACATTATGGATGATTCCACCTGACTACGATTATTTCAACACACGCTCACTGGCCCATCAACCAAATGGTATGTAGATGAAAAATCGGGGTCCCATGTGACTTTCGAGTCCTTGGCCAAAGAATTTTTGACCTTCTTCCAATTACCAATCCGCCATAACAATGGTCTTGAACTACTCTCTAATTTTAAACAAACCTCAACCACACATATCGCTGATCACATTCACGAGTGGCGTAAACGACGTAGTTTGTGCAAAGCTGAAACCACCAAAAAATAGTGTCTTGACTGGTTTCTCAGATCACTTGTTTCTCTCCTTATTAAAGATGTGTCTTCTACCTTCCCTCAATCAGAAGAAGAAGCCATCAGTAAGGCTCAACAATATGACCTCATCTATTCACAATTAGGGTACTTGTACACAATACTTCCTAACCTCCCAAAACCTGTGCCATTCAGCCAAGACAAACCCAGGATGTCTCACTCAGTAGACGAATTGATTGGTAATACCACGCACCACAGTCCACAAACCCAACAACCACCGATGTATGGCACACCTCAATATCCGTCGGCATATGGGGGAACCTCTTATTACCCTCCACCCCCTTATCAACAACCATACCGTGTTGCTATTCCTCCACCCATCAGTGGGCCACCACTGATACCCATAATACACCCACCAATCCAAACAAGTTTTGGTACTCCCTCTACCTCAGCTTATACTCTAAGTACTAGTGAAAGTGCCATGCCTTCCTATGTACCTTATGGATCATTACCCCCACAGAATCCGTACTTCCCATTCCCTATTCCTCCATAGCCCATGGCTCCCCCACACCCTCACGCCGGGGTGAATTTTGTTCAAACCTCTCCCCGTCAGCAATATCAAAATTTTGAATAGTTGAATACGACAAATCCAACCCATCAGTCGAATAATGAAAAAAAGAAAGGAAAAAATAGGAACAATAGCAACCCAGGTCAAGGTGGGAATCACCCCCAATAGAACCAACCTACTGGGGGCAACCAGAATCAAGGGAATCAGAACCTTCAGGGGGGAAATAACAACAGGCGTCAAGGGAAAAATAACAATAATCTTAGAACCAACTTCCCTTATGCCCTTTGCGGTGAGTTCGGTCATTATACTCTTCATTGCCCCAAAATTGATGATTTTAAACGAATGAAAGACTCAGGAAGTGTACAACATCCTCCAACACCGCATGCCCCTTAGCAAGCCCCACAACAATATGTCCAACAACCTCCCCCAGCCGTGCTGTAGAATCCCATTCCACACCAGGGTGTGATGAACACCCAACAGGACATGCAACCTACCCCACCACAGTTGGGAAAGTATCTCAACCCAAAAAATCCCGCAGATCACACTATCCTCCTCACTAGTGAGGAAGAAGTCCTTCTATAGACACGTAGTCATCAATACTGTGCACCCGCTGAGTCTCCTCCCATTCCCCCATAAACAATCCCAGCACCAACGAGACCCCTGTTGGTGATTCCTCGCCCTAACGCAGAAACACCTCTTCGCATCCCTCACATCCCATTGTGCCAGAATGTCCACAACCCACAAGCTAGGGCAGCTCATAATTACAGTTTGGTCGATGACTTAGCATAATCCATGGCTGCCATGTCAGTCTTAGAAGTCCTTCAAACTTGTCCCACTCAGCAGAAATCATTACTTTCCACCTTGGAGGCAGTCGACCTCATGGATACTCAACTCATCACATTTGATCTTGACAACGGAGAACCTCACCTCCCCTCTCTAATCGCTTTTCAAATCCCAGTGAAAATTCGGAACATTACAGTTCATTGGTGCATCATCGATGAAGGCACATCCACATGCATCATGTCTGAGTCTGTATGGTAGAAACTTGGTTCCCCCGAACTCATACCATCTGCCATTACCTTAAGAGATTATGATGGACGACCATCTTCTCCTGAAGGGCTCTTCCAAAATGTCCTTGTAGAACTTGGGGGAAAGACCATTCTCATCGACATTGAAGTTATCGATGCCCCACTCGATTATAATATATTGTTCGGTCGTAGCTACATGTACACTATGAAGGCAGTTGCCTCTTCTGTCTTTCGAACCATGATGTTCCCCCATAATGGGAAGATCATTACCATTGACCAAGTTTCACATTATGAGCCTAACCCTTCTGCCAACATCAATAACATTATCCCTCTCATCCACACTAGTCATGAAGCATACCCACTCATCGAAATGGGTCCCATGATTTTCAAAGACCCATCATTTTTAGGAACTTACCATGGTGCACCACTGCTCCTTCATCCTTCCAATCAGGTATGCGTTGTATTATCTAAAGGAACTGACATGGAGGATACCCTTCCTCCCAGGGAAGCTTCTATCATATCTAATGTCCCACTAGTCGCAAAGCTCCTCCCTAACAAGACTCCTACGAAATCATCGACTCCACCAGTTCATGATTTCACCTCTCCCCAAGGCCATATCCCAGTTTGGGAGACAGTTCCCCAAGCCATTACTCAAATCCTCTTCTTCTACCCTCTACTAGGCGTACAAGCTTTCCAAGTAGCCACAACGCTTACCCTCCATAATATGGTGTTGGCAATTCCAGTTTGGTATTTACATCCACTAGAGATGGTTCCTCAACCATCCCTTCCCCCCCAAATAGAAGGAATCCCAATGACGATTCCCATACTCACTCCCACCATACCCTCTACACCCCCACTCACTAACCTCCCTAGAACAGCTGGGAGCAGGAGAAAGAAGAAGGAACCCATAGATCCACTCCCCCCATGCATCCAACCTCCTTATGCGCTATGTGAGAAAGATGGACACCCAACCAACAAATGCCCATCTCTACCTGAGTTATGTAACCTAATTCCACCCAATCAAACACCATCATCGCTCACCACTGTAGCGAGTACTGCCACTATCTCGCCTAATGCAAGTAGCAAAGGGCTGTGAACCAAATTCGCTTGCGCCATATCTTTCGAATATGGCCATTATACACACCATTTCCCAGCACTACCTCAATTTCAGCAAACATTAGTCGCAGTACGCCAAAGCTTCCAGCACGAACCCAATCTAACTACATCATCCCTACCAAACATCACTGACATCCATTATGTCACGACTTTAGTCAATGAACGTATGAGATGCCCTTCCTCTCTATGCGAATCCTTAGATCATTTTACATACCAATGTCCTATGATCATTGAATACAGGCAATGCCAATCGACCTTGATTCAAACCCCTGCGCCCCCTACAGAATCGATGATTAACCTTACCTCATCACTCGAGATTCTTCATATCATTTCTCCTGAACTAGAGGCACTACCTATTCCTCCATATTTCTTGGATGACTTATTCGAGGATTTACCCCCAAATCTCCCCAATTCTCCCGTTCATTTCCCTATGGAAATTTTACATCCAACTACCACTAGTACTCCTCAGTACCTCGATATTTGGTTTATGTCGAGCGAACCATCGCAATATCATTGCATCATCCCCCCTACTTCTTCATCCCCAAAAGACCACCACACAGTGACATTCACCGATATCACTCTTTTAGATCCTTTGTATTCCTTCCAATTCCACTGTGACGAGGACATACTCAAGTAATTAAACCCCCCTGACTACCCATGGGATGTGCTACACCACAAAGCGCTCTTCTTTCCACAGGAAGACTTCACGCTTCCTAACCAACACCCCATACACGCAGTCGAAACCAAGGATTTTATCCCATCAGGGCATATCGATTGGTTCAACAACCCCATTCCTTCCCCTGATTCTTTTGAAGAAGGCAACATGGCCAATATTTCCCTGACCATCAAAATCGATATTTCCATCAAAAATGGAGTCGTCGAGGAAATCACCATTGGCGCCGCATGCACTCCTCAAGAAATCACCGCCTATAAAGCCCTCTTCCAAGAATATCGAGATATTTTTTCCTAGTCATACATAGAGATGCCTGGCCTTGATCCCTCTATTGTCGAACATCACATAGACACATGGCCTGATATCACACCGATTCGCCAAAAACAATGACTGCTACACCCATCCAAAGCAGCGACCATTAAAGCCGAGATTGACAAATTACGTGTGGCTGGGTTCATCTACCCCATCTCCTATACCCCATCTCATCTACAACATCGCATGTGCGTATTTCCGAATCGCTCATGCACTGGGGGGCCCACACCCAGAAAACCCCTTGTACGACCCTCCGTACTAGCCCTGCCCATAAATAGGAAACCTAATTCTATGCAGGATGATAAGATCACTAACCTGAAGCTCGCTGGTCTTGAATCAACTGCCTCATTCTCCTAGAAACTCTAAATTACCTCTGAATATCTCTCGTCCAATCACTTTGACAGAAGGTACAAATGAGGTGGAAATGTGGGCCCTATAGCTATATATAGGCCTTTCCGCCAAACTTCCAAACACCATTCTGGGAGCTCTGGGTGTTCGTTTTTCGATTTGTCTTCAACCATGGGATCACCATCCCATCATCTACATCAAGACAGTCCCTGGGCAATTTTTTATCCTTAGCCCCTGGGGTGCCATTTTTTCATACCCCGTCCAGGTACGCATGCTCATGTTCAAAATTATCAAATAAATGCTTGTATATTCGATTCTCTTCAGATATTGTTGACGTCAGGTATTCGGTTTTCATGTGTGCAGGTACTTGGTCATCATACATTAGCACAACCCCTTCAGGTATATAATCAACACTAGCATGTAATCATTCCCTCTGAATCTCAATTGCATCTCCAGTCACACCCTCTGAAATTTTCCTTTAGGATCCCCATATCCGGCTCTGTAATACCCCCACCTCCATTGCATTTTGGGTACTGTCACTCAGTAACACTCTCCCCCACATGAGTTGTCCCATCCATAGTACCCCTTGGCACTTTGACACTAATGTTGTTTATTTTTCAAACCCTTTAGGGATGGGAGTCTCGCTAGTCTTACACCATGTCGTGAATCAACCACATACTCATTCTCCTCATTTTGCTAGCTTTCCCCATGGATTCCCATGGTTATCTCTTCAAGGTTATCTTTTGACTGCACCTCCACAGTATCAGTAACCCTCCATTTCATCCACAATCAGTTTGCCCATCCACACATTTCCCTCCATTTCATCTACCTCATACAGAAACTCACCCATGGGGCCCCCAACCTCCAATTCTCCAAGCAAATTGCGCCCTAACCAGCCCAACCATATTACATTGGGGCACCCGTTTCTATATTTGTACACTCATCCCAAATTATTCCTTATAAATTATAAAACGCCTTTGTTTCCAGCATTTACATATCTTTTTGTCATCACCTTTGGCGACCTTCTTCCCTTTTTTGGCAAACGCAACCCATGTCACCCTTGGTTGGGGCACTTCTTCTCATCTACTCCTGTTGATATCGTCCATATACTCTGAGTATCCCATAGGCCACCTACCTCTTCTCTCTAAGTTTGTCCACTTTGTCCCGCCTCTGGCACAACTTATCCCACGTCTTATTGTCCCCCTGACACTTCGCATATACCCCCAACCAAGGGCAGTCTTGAGTCTTCAGACATCTTGATTTCGTCCATGTACCTCCTCACTTCCTAAACCTCACCTAGTAGATTTCACGAAGCCCTTTTCTTCTTGGAAGTCGCGTGTCCCTTTATGTCGACATCAACACAATTTCCAGAAGGGCGACAATATCTTGACTCTCATTACCTTTCCAATGAGAGGTCTCAGATGGCACAGGGAGAACCACAATTGCTCCCTTCTATTGTTGACCCTCATAACATTCGACTTCAACACTTTCTCATGTTACGGTGGGTCTTACTTTGCGACTATTGCAGTGAATTCTTATATATTTTCCGAAGACCTATGAACTTGGCTGGGCTATCAATGCCTACAGAATCCGTGATACTTCTTACAGGTGTCATTGCCTGCTATTCAGAGTATGTTCCTCCTCATAATTGTCTTCTGCCTTTATCATGACCACCCCTGAGGGCACTGTAGTTGTCTACATCAACACACCATTTCAGTTACTATACCACCATTCTTTTTTGAGTTACATGACATGAGCATAGGGCATGCTCGCCTCGTTTATACACAATTTATTTTTACACACCTTATAGAAGGTGGGGTCCTACAGGTTCCCTTCTCCCTCCAACGGGTCACTCTTGATACTCTCACTATCGCTCTCTCTTACAATGACACTCTCAGTAGAAGAAACATTGATGAATTTCAGCTATACGTATGCTCCTAACCTCATCCATCAGGGGGCATTTGTTATCACTGAAATTTCGTCTGCAAATGGTTACAGAAATCCAACAGCTTCAAACAGTTATGAGTTAACCCATGGACCAAAATTACCACAAAATCATTTCCAAAAGGTCTAAAACTATACAACCAGTGATAAAATTAAGGTGTGTTGTGACTACACAGGGCGCACATGCACATGTGCAAAAAAGAAATGCACAAAAAATGCACATGCACACGATGCACGACTGTGGTGGCTAAAAGATGCGTACAGCTGAGAATGATGCATTTATGAGATTGTTCATCCTCCCACCCACTTCTGGTTCATCTTCCAAGTTGATTTGACATCCAAATCTTGGCTGGATCCGACTGGGTGGTTAGTCAAAGACCTAAAAATGCCCTAGACAGCCCCTTTTCACACTAAAAGTTGGTTGCACAATACCTCAAAGTGATGCTATAAAACAAGGCCATGGGTGCACTTCATTTTCAAAGAATTCATTTGCAAGGTTATGCTGCTGCTACTCTCTTGGGGAATCCTCTTTTCTCATCAAGAGTATACTAGCATCATTACATTGGGCAATCCATCTCACCTCTTGAGTGGATTATCTTGGGATTATTTCACCGTTTCTTTCAAAGTTGTAAGAAGAGCTTAGTTGTGGGGGTCCAAGATCCCTCCCTTGGAGGAAGAAGGGACCCAAAGTCCTCTTTCTTCTTGGTGTTTTCTTTCACTAATATAATCCTTGCCATTGGTGACATGAGTCTTATTGGTTTTTTGTTCTTATGTCCTTATGCTCAATAGTTTAGTTGTTCTTTTATTTCTTAGTTTAATTCTTAGTTTGTTCTTTTATGTTTCTTTTTCTAACCCTTTCCTTTACAGCTGTCTTGCTTAGCTCAGCCAACCAAGCTTGTAAGCACCTCTGTTTTGCTCATTTAGGTGACAAAAGAGGCACAACACTTTGTATTGGTTTGCTAGTTTCAATTGAATAGGTGAGTGTCCTAGTGTGGGCTCTCCCATGCATTGCCATGTATTCTTTGGTAATACATTTACTTCAGATCCTAAATTTAGTATGATATATCCCATGTTGAAATCTTCGATGTTGGCATTCAGTCTGAACTCTCTACTTGTTCTTTTCCTTGTATGTAGGTGATTGACTGTGTTTTGTTCTAGTTTTCCTTCCGACTTTATACTACATCTTTCTAATATGTTTTGCAATATTTTGAAAGATGATGGATCATTAATAATTTTACACATGATTTCAAAAATCCTTTGATTGTACTTACTTTTCCTGTGGGTTGCATTTTTTTGCTATGATCCAATAACATAGGCATATCGTACTCTGGTGCTTCCTTGCTTTGTTGCGTAGTTGAATTTGATGTCATGTCTTCCTTCTGAAATTCTTGTCTGGCTTGCTTAAATATCTCCTTCTCCTTCTGTTTGTTGAACTGCATCCTTGGTTCGACGTTCTTCTTCACCCATTGGTGTTGTATTGGCTCTTTTCGAACTGTGTCGTTCCCTGTTTTAGCTCCTCCACGGGTGACTATGTTGATGTTTCATCCTTCATCCCTCGCTTCGGTTGAGATCCACTGAACATTATGGTTTTTCTGGTTCCTCTTTTTCTATATCTTTACTAATAGTGTCAGACATTCTTCTATATCATGGTCCGATGCGCAACAATACATACATGTTGTTGGTGGAAGTGGACATTCCCTTGCATAATGTCCCAGTTTTTGGTAGTTATGACATACCACTGGTCCTCTACCTCATCCAAAACCTCCTCTCGATTGTCCTAGACCACTGTAGCCTGCTCAGTCTCCTCTCAATGTGTTATACTGAGGCACCTAATTATATTGCATGGTATTGTACTGAGGTTGCACTGTGGTTGCACATTATTATATGGTTGGTGTGCAGTATTATACTGTTGTTGTATAGTGTAGTATGGAGTTGGATCTTGGTTAAATTGTGGTGTGGCTTGCCTAATCATCATTTCTTCTTGCACTCTATATGAATCTAATGTCCTCTCTCACATCAACTCCATAGTTCTACAATCTTTGTCGTTGTGGCCCACTGACTTGAAAAAATTGCAATATGAACTCTTTGGGACTATCTGGTATTTTTGCATCATTGAGTAGTGGTATGGATTGTGGCCCCATTTCTTGTAGATTTCACACCATAGTCCTCTTTTTGGTAATGGGTTTGGCATTCCTACTGCCATATACTACACAAATGTTGGACATTCATTCTTGTGGTGCCCTTC
The DNA here is from genome assembly GCA_009831015.1 of Picea engelmannii. Lineage (NCBI taxonomy): Eukaryota > Viridiplantae > Streptophyta > Pinopsida > Pinales > Pinaceae > Picea > Picea engelmannii. Next base: position 21,787 of record ML837138.1, on the reverse strand, counting down.
TGTCCTGCATGTAGTACACCAAACGACTTCTCGTTTGTCCTTACTTTTATTTTGGTTGAGTTGGAATGTTAAGTTCTTCAAATCCTCCTTTAGTTCTTTGATGGCTGGATCCATCTATTGGTACTGATTTTCTTCCAACTGTAGGGCTTCCTGCAGATCCTCTACCTGCGTCTGAAACTTCTGTTGTCACAATGGATATTTTAAGTGTGGGAGCAGTGAATTGACAAATAGGTGCCTATGTTGCATATCAGTGATGAGATATTTCAACTTTCCCTTCAGTTGCTTGAATCTCTGGTCAATCTCCCATATAGACTCTCCTAGTTTCTATCTAATTTCGATCATCTCATTCATGTACTAATCTTCTGAACTTGGTTTTTGAAATTCGTTTATCAACAATTTCTTGATATCTGCAAATTTTCTGGTTGTCCCTGGTGGATTGTTTGTAGCTAAACTCATGTACCAATCCAGTGTGTGATCCATTAATGTAATCGCTAGCTGTTCCATTTTAGTATCTTCATCTGTGATATGTTTTTCTTCCCAAATCTTCTCACAGATGAAAAAATGTTTTTTCGGGTCCTCCTACACTTCTCCTTTAAAATCTGGTAACCTGATGGTGGGATCGTGTCCTCCCATACCGAACATTAAAATACTACCTTTGTGTGGTGTAGATACTTGACTTGTGATACCTGAACTAGATCCTCCAGTTGTTTTTCCTCGTGTATATGTACTTCCTGATGTTTGACTTCTTTTGAACTTTGGTTGTCTAAATGATGGTGTTATCTTTGGTGTATTAGTCGCACATGGGTTTATGGGTTCCACACTGAAATTAATATGGATATGATTGTTGTCTTCTCTTCCCGTTCTTGGACCTCTTGTCTTCCTCTCGTATGTTTTGTGTAGGATTTCCTCAATCTGCTCCACAACCCTAATATCCTCTACGTCTTCCTCGTCACTCGCCAAGCCTTCCCTCACGACTACAACTCTCTTCTTGGTATTCACTTTGTATTGGTAGGGTACTCCTCTACATGTCTTTCGAGTTGTCATCATGATCCACTTGATCTGGTCATCATACATCATGATTGGGTCCAAGGTTTCCTCCTCCTTTCTCTTATCATTTCCTCCCATTTCTCCTTTTTCTGTCATTACTTTTCCCCTTCCCCTATGCATGCATGGAAGTTTAGATGTCTGACTCCATCATCATTACACCTTTGTTGTATAGAAGTATCTTAATAGAATTATACAACAATATAATGTACCTTCCTCTAGGTCCATGTAGAAAATCTTTCTCCGTTGCATTGTACAACTTCATTATGTCTACTACAAACTCTGTTATAAATCTTGCCACAATACTGTCAAGCCAAAAATCTACTACACGGGTGAATTTGTTGTTCACCTGTTGTAACTGCTCAATATGTACTAGGGTCCAATCTATCTGTCGGATCCAGTTCGTTGTGTGGTTATCCTTCAACCTTAGTATCCACTCATGCAATAAGTGTGGAAAATCATAGAAAAAGACTTCCTGTAGATAAGTAAACATGTATTTCTGAAGATATTTGCAGGGTGTTACTGTAGGGTTTTTGTTATCTTTCTGTGAAAACTCCAGATCTTTCATCTTTAGCCATCGTTCGATCTCTGATTTTGTGGGATCCCACGGTCTCAACATCCCCTTCTAGTGGCTCATTTATTTTCTTCTCTTCTTTAATATTCTCTTGTTCCTCCTCTCGTAAATCTTACGTATATTTTAACAAATCTTCAACATATCTCGTGTACTCAATCCTCTATTGTTCCTACCAACAGAAATAGAACCATTTCTTGGTTATCTCTCTCTTACTTCATTCCTATCTGAGTTTATTGACCCAGGGTTCATGTCTTTTCGGGGTTCCAACAAAGCCTCTAAAACTATCATCCCTCTTGGTAAACCAGAAGGCAATGCAGCACACAAGGTGCCCTGTGTCGTCTCACCCGAGACAGTCTTAATGGGTGGATACAATACTCATGTGTTTGCAGCCTAGAATTGAGTAGGTGATCTTTGAGAACTGTGCACTGGGATTTCTATTGTAACTTATTACCGCAATACATTGTTATTATGGTTTATGTGGGAAATATAATGACTCATTCAATTAGCTTATCAATATATGCTGAAAGATAACGAAGACACACATGCATTCAATCACATAACATAGATATTACCATGGTTCACCCCCCCTAGTCTACGTCCACAAATATTTGGCTCTTAGCTCTTTTATTATAGTCGTTCGGTCACTACAGTACCGCGCACTTTAAAACTCTTCATAGTTGGGTTGAGATCTATTATGAGGTAGACTAGATCACACTAGGATCTCTAGCCTGCTATCTAACCCTCAAGTTCTACCCTCCTTAGTCCTCTCTAGCTCAACAACTTACAAAACTAGGTCATACAACAAAATATTACATAACATTTGTTCTTCATATTCGTATATCTACATCAACCAACTATCAACTAGTAACTCCCCTCTCTCTAAGACCTAGGTAACTATATTTATACGTTTCTGGCCCTTCATCCATTATAATACATTGCAAAAACCCTAAACCTAACTTCATTAGGTATTCCCTTCATGCATGTGTGTTTTTCTTCCTTCTAGTAGTCACTTTCCTCGTGCATGCCTTCTTTCCCAAAATCGCCTTGCCTTCCTCTTTGTCCTGCTTCCAACAAGAGCCATTGATGAATGGATGTAATAATTATTGATCATTCTAGGAGGGATTGGAATCATGTGTGCATGATCTTGATGGAAGTTCAGATAGAAATTTCCATAGTTGTAAGTCTTGAGAGTCCCAACATGAAGATTTTGGATCAGCTACACTGGAGACCTGGAAGGAGAAGGATTTCTTGAGGGACTGCGTGGAAGAGAAGGGTGGATGTCCATTCTCTTGTGTTGTGTAGGCTGGGTAGAAGAGAGGTGGTGTACTTTGTATTGTTGTGAGTGATGAAAGGCCTGTTATAGATTGATTGTTGAAAGGCCCGCTAGTTATGAGATTGATGGAAGCTTAGATAGAACTCTCCACTGCTGAGAATCCTTGGAGCTTCCAGTAGGGATATTTCCTGACCAATAGCACTAGAGCTCTAGAGAGAAATGGAATAGTCTTAGGGACTACATGGTAGAGAAAGGTGTTCATTTCTTGGGGTTGTGTACACTGAGGCGGAAAGAGAGTTGGAAATCAAGATTTGTTGTGATATTGGGAAACTTGTGAGATAGTTATCCAACTATTGTGTGCTTTATATTTGTCCTGGGACCCATCCTTGTGGATTCATAGCCCTGGCTAGGGGGTGACCTACTATTGAGAGTAAATGAATAGCAATTTCTATGGTTGGGAGGAACTTCCTTGGTCTGCATCCAGTTGGTGAACATTTACCTGCATAGATAAGTGCTCTCTGTGTTTTCTATGTAATGTTTATTTCTGCTGTGTATTTAATTATCTCTGAGATATGTATTTATAATGTGAGTTTATGTTGGTTATTTGTTGTGCATGGAACATTGTTTATCTATTTTATGTTGTATCATGGATCTTATCTTATGCATGTGATTTTAATGCCTCTAACCTTATTGAACAGTCCTTTGAATTCAAGATAACTTTAGAGAATTGAGTCACTGGACTACAACGTGCCTCGCCTGCTAGTGGTTGGATGTGTTGTAGCCTATTTAAGTCATGTATCCTAGCCTGTGAATGGTTGGTTACATTACATATTGGTATCAGAGCTTCTGGTTGAAACATTGGGCCAGTATGGGATGGATCTATTGGTGAGAGTCTTGTGGTTGGGATCATTTTATGACCTTGAAATTGAAAAGATGAGGTTAAATGGTGATGCACAGTCCGCATAGAAGCCATAACATTTGATATACTTTGTAAGGAATCGTGGTATCATGATTGTCCCTTTCAATTTAGGGAGTGATCACCGTCATGAGATCAAGGGAGATCTAGACCCAGGGATTCATATAATAGAGGTGAAATCAATAAATTAGGAAGATTAAGTCCCAACCATAAGATTTAGCTGATTGATCACCAGTCGTCGATCGAAGCCAAGAATGAAAGGTAATACTTCGAAACTTCGTCACTTCAGTGATCTTGGTAGGCATGCAAATCTTGAATTGTCAAAGGATGGAGTCTTGAAGTCCTGTCACCCATATGATCTGATGGAAGGCACAGAGGGATCTCTATCATTGGTCGTCGTCACCCAACGTTGACCACTTCGGGAGTTTTCACTCTAATAGTTTTAAACCTTGTTGAACTGTTATGACCCGTAGTCCTGGAGCGCCGGAGTCCCAAAGTACCGTCGACCATTAGATGGAGCGGAGGATTTCGTGAGTGTTTAGGACTGTCAGATCTATCAAGTATTCGAGAGCATGGGGGTTGTCTGGAGTGAGAAGCCTCGAAGATAAAGCTAGAGTTAATCGCATTCATTGGTTATGGGAGGAGTGTGAGATGTCAATATTAGTTCGTCATTCAACTATCCAGGAGGTAGCATGTGTTGGACTCGGGAAACTTCTGAATCCCGGAGTCCCGAATTTTATTGAAGACATGGCTTATGCCATGTGGTAGGGGTGTCATGTGGGGACATGTGTCCTCTGGTTTTGGTAACTTTTGGACCCGATCTATTCATTTTTTAGTGACACATGGAACACGTTCCACGGGTCCACGTCACCCTGGGTGACATCAGCATGTCGTGTCAGCTCCGGGGGTTTCCAATTTTCTGTCAGTGAAAAGTGTCAAATCCCAAATTCATTGAAGGCATGCAGGCCATCGATATAAGATACCTTTGGGAACTTTCTAGACCTTTATATCAAGTAGTGGAAGGATAGCATAAGCGGAGGAGTTAACCGACAGTAAGAAGTCATCGTCACTTTATGACTGCTTCGACAGGTATAACTTCGGAGGAGTTGAGCAACTTGAGAGTTGAAATGTTTCAGAGTCCTGGAGTAGATAATTCATGTGGTATATTGATCTAAGACCCTCCTATATTTCTCGTGACTGTTGGATCCAGTAGAGGGAGCAGAGGTAAGTACTTCGAAGGATTGTAACTCCTTGGAAGTAGAAGACTCGGGAATGGAAATATCTTGGAGCCCCATAGTGTCGAATTTCTGAAGTGTGTAAGGATCATTTGTATCAATGATTGATTAAGTCATATCTGTGGACCTTGTTGAAGCCTCTACATGAGGGAAGGACCATCCATTCGAAAAGAGATTAAATATCGACCATTCATTTTTTTTAGTGGAATGATTGATGGGTTCGGAAAATTCTAACTTCGGGAGAAAATAGAAGTTGATAGCGGAAAACAACCAAAGGCCGAAGTCCGGAGGACTTGGTCCCATCGCCAGTCTCATGCTAAGGTAAAAAGGGTCTAGAAGCTACAATCCCTTGGACTTGGTGTTCATGTAAGCTACTATGTAGAAAAACACAGTGGAGCGCTAAAGAGTTGTTAAGCCCACATTTTTGAGTCATGGTCATGTGGATCATGGTTTGACGTAAGTGCCTTTGTAGATTTCAATTTTCTGTATCAGCTAAGGGGGGTGAAAGTGGTTTTCAGGGAGCCCTAACTTTCAGCTCCAATATCCAATTGGGGAAAGAGTACATTCATTGGAAAGATGATACAGAGGATTTAGAGGAAAATAATAGGGAACTGTTATATTATGAAGATTGATGTAATTCTCTTCATGAATTAAACATAAAAGGTACCTATAAATTTAATTGACAATTTTTGTATGATATGTGTAATTCTATCAAGATGGTTTCTTGCATATTTTTTCTTGATTAGAGGTATAATCAGATCAATTCAAGAACATGATAAGATATTAGAGTCATGGAAGCATGAAAAAGATTACAAAATTTGGATGAGGTACTACAAAAGAAAGAATCCTCGCATAGGATATGAAGCTAGCAGGTTAAAAATGTCATTGAAAGGCATAGATGGAACAAAAAAATAAGGCTCCATAGCCTTGAAGGTATGAATGTGTAGACAGTTGCAAAGATTAAGTGTGAAATAAATCCACTTCTGATATCAGACTTCATAGTGGAAAGTAGGATGCCAATGCAGAGAATTGGAAATGCTCTCTCACTTGAAAAATGTCACTAAGTGAAATGGACTTCCATTGGGGAATTGTATTAAGTGTGAAAGGGTTTTGGAATGTCTCATAAAGGTGAAGTTTGGCATGACTACCCAAAAGGGATTTGTTGCAATTTGAGTACACTGGTTGTATTGCAGAATGGCCAAGTGGAACTTGGTTGGAAAGTGTTCAGACTAGGGAACAATAGTGCAGATGAGCACAATGGAAGCACACAAGGAAGCAAGGATCTGAAGGAATTCTAGGACAACCAACTACAATATAAATAGATAAATAAATAAGTGAATTAAAACATAAATTCACTAGAGTGCATGAGGCATACAATCAAGTTAAATTGCATATGCATTAGTAGGCATGCTGACAATGAATTCTTGGTGCATATGGATGTGTAATTTTGCATATGTACATGCTTGGATATGCATATAACATGCTTGTGAACCTAGAATAGTCTATTATTCTGAAATAATGTTTGAGCATGAATAGTGATGGATTATATGTATTCAAGGAAAAATGATATTGCAGGGTTAAAGATGTGTATGTTGTCGTTGCTTGTTATTTCCATCTAGGTGAAGACCCATGAGGGTGGCATGAATGGTGACCAAAATGATGAAGGAGGAAGTTTGTGAGCTTCTACAAATATCAGTTGGTCAGATAGAAACATGCAAGTTGATAACAAACAAGCAGGTGTGCATTTAGTTTTTGTTTATGCATACACGTTGAAGAGGATTGACGTAAGAATTCCTTCAGTTAATTTCAATATTTAAATAGATATGTAATGGCCAAAGGCCTAGAGTATGTAAGTGTTGTTGATGCTATAATGCATTTATATAAAATATTAGCTGCATATTATGTTATGATTGGTTATGGGATCATAACCGGGTTAATTCGGGAGACATACTCCTTCTATAACCATGACATCCATAGATCTAGTCATGTGTGAGACCATAATATGGTTAGATATGGAAGGTCTATAGCGCTATATGAGTGCTAAATGGTATTCACTGTATATATAATGTTTGGACTACAACCTCCTTGCTAACACTGAAGAGCACTTAAGGATTATATTCTTGGTGTTGTGTTTGGGTGGAAAAGGAAGGTATCCAAATAATTAGGCAAGAAGTAGGAAGTGTGTGGATGATGTGTTGAGTCGTTGGCCAGATATTCCAACTCATTATGGTGGAATGCATGACATAGTTATGTGGTATTATGTAGCCAATGCATGGATGCATTGTATAGATGTGGCCATGGTGATTGGCACATTGGTACCTCTGCTACACATATAATCTGACTGTTTCTGAAGGATGTTGTTCTGTTTGTGCAAGGGTACGCCACAGGGGCCAGCAGTGTTGAACCATTCTTGCCTTTTCTAGATGAGAGGGATCATCTCCAGCCATCTGACAGTGACTTTGATCTTGGGGATGGTGGTAGCATGAATGATGAGAAACCATTCAAATTTTCTGTCCCTAAAGAGGAAGGCATATAAAAATGGATCTCTGGACATGAAGATTAAAACAGAGTACCTAAACGCAAGAGAACTCAAATCCCATTTTTCTAGCGGCTCTCTGCTTACTATAAAAAATAAATAAATAGAGGCAGGCTTGCAGCAAGAGAAGGTGACAAAGCAACAACCTTTGATGTGAAGCAACTTATTGGACAGCCAATTGTGCACCTGTGACAGCAGATGAGACTAATGAATTTCTATTGCAACGTGATTGGTTATAGATCAAGGGCCATTCAATATCAAAGAACATTTTCTGATGCTGAAGATGTTTTAATTCCCTACACTTAATTTTAGATAGATTTTGTATATAAGTTGCATTTATTTCAAAGATTTATTTGACTTTTGTTTTGATTGAGATAGAGATTTTGTTTGTCTTAATTTAGCATGACAGTTTTGGTTTGTTGTGAATTAAATGATTTTCTTTCTTTTAATTAGTAATTAAATCTTTGTTTGAATATTTTGCTGTTAGTTTATTTGATTTAA
>ML837137.1:69464-80110 GCA_009831015.1 Picea engelmannii | reverse complement strand
GACCTTTTGGGGCTTCTAGATGACATATGAGGGTCCTCCAACTTCGTAAGGCCATAACTCTCAAACCGTGAGGAGTTATGTGACATTCCACATACCACCATAAATGGAATGACATGTACTATCCATATAGAATAGTATTATCTTAAAATATATCATAACTCATACCTTTATCCATCAAACAAACTTGGGTCCATTACCCAAACCTAGGGTCTCCAACTTCTCATGGCCATAACTCTCTAACCGTGAGGAGTTATGTGACGTTCCACATACCACAGAAAATGGAATGACAAGAACTATCCATATAGGATATTTTACCTGACAAATTCATTGTCCTTAATCTCATTATTCCACAACTAAGCATGGGTTCTCTTACTCCGCAAAGCATATTCCCATGAGGGCTTTCACCATAAGGGGACCACTTTGGAGTTCATCCATCTTTACTTCTTATCAACCATGAAAAGAAAATAATGAGTCATATTTACATCAAACAATATTGGGTCAATTACCCAAACCTTTGTGCTACAGGGCTTTCTTCAAGGGTTGACATCAATGACAACCAACCTTAATCAACATGCTATGTGCAACATATGTTATAGGCACTTTGATTAGGGCATGAATAGTTGGATTTTTGCAAAGAATGTGTTAGGGCTTGCAGAGCTATGTGCAAGTGTTTTGTAAGTTGCTTTGTGCGAACAGAATGTGTAGGAGTTGGCTCTGTGCCTTGACCTAGTTTTGGGAATGAGGATCTGGTGCGCAGTGCGTAGATCTCATGTCCTCTGCAGAGTTGGCTCTGTGGATTTGTGCATAGGAGCATATGAATGTAAGGATATTGAATACTAATAAAGAAGTATAAGAAGTTTGTGGATGTAGCCCCACACTGGGGTGAACCACGTATATCCTATGTCTTGATGTTGTTTATGTGTTTATCTTCTTAGTTTTGTTGTTATAATGAATCCATATGATGTTGTAGCTTAGTGATTAATAGTGTTAAAGATAAATGAATTCTAGATATGAGCTAATGTTATGTTCTAAGTGATTTTAAGTGCTTGATCTTGATTGTTACTGCGTTGATCTGTAATAAGGGTTTAATCTGGAATGTGAATGAGACTCATGATCTAATGCATATTGTTGGCTAAGTGCTCAGTTAAGTGTTGGAATCATAGATATGTGTCCCATATTGGTTGTAGACACCTGAGTCCTACAACCCCCCCTGCCTCTACCTCGGGTGAGACTTCATCTACTTCGCAGGTGTTGCCGAAAGGGCCGGTATTTAGGGTTTTGTTGGTGCGATGTTGAAGCGTTGAACCCTAGGTCTGCCCCTATGCCAAAAACTATGTTGACACTTTATTCCTTTTGTTCTAATGCCTGCAACTTTTCATCCTCTTGCAGACTTGTCCACAGTTTCATACATTTTTCATATAGTTCTCCAATGTCCTTAATACTTTGCGACATATTCTCCATGTGCCCCACAACTTTCTAATCTCTCTGTGATCTCACTTCTGGCGGAATTCTTGGAATGAACTTCTCTACCAGGTCTGAGATTTCATGTTTGTACCCTTCCATAGCCTGCGCTATATTTTGGATATTTTCGTTTGCGCTTAACGCTTGTGATATTGTGATGTCTGGAATAGTTTGAAAGACTTCCTCAGGTCTTTGTTCTAGTTTCTTTGCACATTTTGTTTCTTCATCCTTCTCATGTTGCACTTGGTTGAGGGATATCTATAGTATCTCCCTTACCTCCTTGGTTGTCTCTACGTTTGTTGCATCTATCCTAGTACTTGATTGCACTTCATTAGAGACACTAATTTTCATCTTGTATAACACTTTGGTTGGAATCTTGGATGACACCAAGTCCAAATACTCTATCTCCTTCAGGGGTTTCTACGTTGTGTCCTCGTCCACTTGTAGCATTTCTTGGTTAATATGGAAATTCTCACTTCCCAATGTTGTTGTATACACTGTCTCATTTTCTTCATGTATTTTCTCCTATTGCTTTGTGCCTTTCTGTTGTGCGATGTTGATCTGTAGGATCTCCAGAACCTATTTCACCTCCATCAACTTCTTCATCAGTTCTTCTCGTTGTGACTCTATGACATATAAATATTCTTCTCCACGATCCTGTAATTTATCTGCCAGCAATTCTGCATCATTCTCATTTATTATGAGTTAGGGGGCCTTCTTCTACGCCTTCATCTTCTTTCTCTGGTCTCCTATCTGCATTGTTGATTTTCTCTTTGGTGGTGTTTCTATCTACGCAAGTTTCTCTTGGATAGGAATGGTATCCTTTTTATGTGCTTCCTCATTTGTTCTTTCTGCACTGTCAATTCCTAGTACTAAGGCCCTGGGTATTGTTTCCTTTCTCCTTTTCTTCTTAATTGTTGTCACACTTTCTTTTGGTTGTGTGCACTGTGATGTTTTCCTGGTATTTGTTGTCAGACTACTTTATTTATGCAACATGCTAGCTTCTACTTGTTCTTTTCCCTTTTCTCCTTTCTTTACAACCACTGGTACCTTCCACTAATCTGGCTATTATGTTATTACCCATTGGACTTCTTATGTTGTGATGAAATATTGCATCTTTAGCCATGTCTTCTTGGGGTCTCTCTTTTCTTGTATCCATATGTTGTGCCTAAATGCCTTGAAGTTGGAAATACCCTCATGCTCCTTCACCACTTCTTGTGATATCCTCCATGTGTCTTTTATATTCTCCTGCATCTCTCCAAGATACATGCCAAAAGTGCTAGAATTTTCTTTCATCTGCTTAGGAATTGCATTATTCCATAGAGTTTCATATCTTGTTGCATGACACTTCCCTCTTTTGTCACATAATGCTAAATACTTTGGTTCTTCCCATCCTACTAAAGATATCAAGATCAATAACCAAGAATAATGGAAATCTCTTCCTGAATCCTGTGCATTTATGCAATCTTCCAAAAATAGGTTGAGAAAATATGGTGTCGAACTGAGAACTGTCCCCTTCGTGCACCGTGTGGTTGCTGCTACCACTCCTGCTGGTGCCTCTTCCTTGCGACATTTTCTAAGTAACTTGCATTCCATTAAATTTGTTGCAAATATCGTGGTTGGGGCATTTATATTCTTTATGATCATGCCTCTACTTCCCCTATCAGTACCAAATTTAGCCTTTATTTCCTCTACAATGGCCTTCTCCTTCGTTTTTTCAACTAAATATTTCTCAGGTTTCACCCCATCTATTGGTATCCCTATAATCTTTGCAATTAAGTCTACATCAATCGGTATGGGTCTATCCATCCACAAAACCCTCTGTTGACTCTCACCAGTTGTTGGTTCATCATGCATTTACATCCTCCCCCTTGTCGAAATGTCAGATTTCCAGCAAATTAATGAGTCCGGACTTATACAACCAAACTATCCACTGTTTGGAATCAAAGATGAGATATCCTAATGGGTCCTTTCCCATTTTCTCCATGTAAACATCATGTGCAAGCTATGGGAATTTAGCTACTTCTTTCACATCATGGTCTACATATTTTCACTTGGGGAAAAACCCTAGCATATCCTATACAACAATTACTGACTCTGGAATATGGGGCAATGACAATCAAATATTTGTTTGTGTGCACTCTGTTGTTATGACTGGACTCATTTTTCTCTTTGATGGTCCTTCTTTCTCGACCTACTCTATGTCCTTCTCTGTGTCATTGTCTTCCTCAAACTCTGGGGGTTCCTTTGCCATAGGTTTCTTTGTTTCTTTAGGTTCATATGATTTAGTTTTTTCATCATATTCTTCATTATGTACTTCCTCTATGTGAGCCACTCCTATTTTTGTTGTGCTAGGGTTTCCTTTCGTGCTATGGTTTCCTTCCATGCTAGATTTTCCTTCTTCTTCCTAGTTTACTTTTGTTTCTGCTTCCTACATGTTCTTCTTCTTGACAAATGCCAGACTGATTAACTCACTTTCTTTTGTCGACATTGTTATAGAGAAATTTGTAGGCTGGTAAAATCCCTACCCAAACATGAAACAAGTGTTAAAACTTGGGAATCCTACACCCAATGCCACCTCGATGTAGGTCCCACACTTCGAGGGTGACTAGATCACTCTAGGGAGGAGATCCTGGTGACCCTAGGGGGATTGAGATGGATATGGAGGGAAATGGAAGTGAATCCCCTATGTTTCAAGTCTAAGTGGGATAAAAGGTATGGAGATATGCCTTTCAAGTGAATTAATTACTTCCCCACATGTATAGTACTTTTCCGGATGATTGTACCTTCCCAAGACACAAGAAAAGACACTTTGCAATCATATATGTTAGTTGGATCAGAAAGTTAATCTTGATTTCCCTAATTTGAAATAGTATATAAAAATATATATAAGCAAGTAAATGGTACTCTAAACTTCTCAATAAGTGATAGATATCAAGTAGAAAATACAAGAGAAATACTAGCTAAACTCAAGATGAAAAGCCAATATTCTAGCACAAAAGATAAGGTTTTTGTAGATACTTATATTCAAAAAGTTATATCAGCCTTATGGATATAAAATTTGATGTATTACAAAAATAATTTCAGCCACTTAAATCTCCTCAAAATTTTCCAAAAGGTGCGCTAGGCCAAGGAGAGTAAATTTGCAAATTTTGAGAAAATTTCAATGGTTGATAAGAGAGTTATTCAAGCTTGCGAGTTAGGTTTTTTGCAACCCTAATGGATGAAGATGAAATTTTGTAACAGAGTAAATAATTATCCCCTTTATGGGGATTCCCTAGTGCTTTTGGGGTGCCCAAGGCACAAGGAGTACAATCCACTTTGCAAGAAGTAAAAATGGCCGAAATTCATGTTTCCCAATGCAATAAGTATGACTAATAACTTTACTATTGGGTTAATGGAATCAAATAAACAAATATCTTAGAGAATATACCTCCTTGGGGGTGTAATCCCTTTTACTTCCCAAGGCAAGTTTCCCTAGGCTAGGGTTTGAGATAAGAAGGTGTATGCCCTTATAATTCTCTTAGCAAACCATAGTGTAATCAATTAGATGAAGCAATAAAATCATGAAGACTATGGTGGGGGTGTATGCCCTTATAATTCCCACCTATATCCTAGCATACAAATACTTGACTTGAAGAAAATGATAGCATAATAATAGAAAACCATACCAAGATCAAGAGAAATGCCAAGACAATCCACCATAAGAGCTAGAAAAATATCATCCAAGGCTAATGCCTCACTACTCCATCAACCATTCATCAATATAGCCATAAAAAAGTGAAAAAGAGATAAAAAGAGGAAAGTGTGGTGCAAATTTCAGACCAATTCCTCTCACAAGAGGGAGAGTTATGTTTAAAATGAGATCTTATGATCTCTATTTATAAAAATGTCACCAAGGTGACTTGTCCACAAATTAAGGGGTTAAACACAAGATTAGGGGTCAAAAACCCTAATATTTCCCCCTTTTACAAATTAATTCATTTAAAATTCAGTTTTGCACATAAGAAAACCCAATTTTAGAAGGATGTCTCCCCTTTAGGGGAAGTTTTACCACTTTGAGGAAGTCGTTGTTTTTTGAGAAACATGTGTAGGCCTCCAAAGGCCACACGTCAAGCATCTAAGCACTATCATCATGGTGAATACCCTCTTCTCCTCAAAATTTCCATGTGTCAAATGAGTGGCACCTCACCACCATGCCCTAGCCCCCCAAGCATGATGTCAAGCTAAAAAATAGGACGTTTTTCCCCTCCTAGGCAAATAATTTGGAAAGTGAGGGTTGGTTTATGCCTTCCAAGTCATAATCAAGGCCTCTGAGGTTTCATCTCTTTCATCTAACATGCGGGCTCTTGGAATCCACCTGATGGCTTGTAGCCCCATGGAAGCCCAAGCTAGGCTTCTTCTCCCAAAATTGTCCACCAACTAGGTCCTGCAAAGACAAATGAGCATGCCATCCAAGGATATCAAGTCATAACATCATGATAAGTGAATCCAATCAATAAATAAGCCATATAACCATGTGCATCAAAGATCACTATATCAAACAATTAACTTCTCAAAGACACTATGCGACTTGTCAAGCTTGAATATGGGAGGGTTGACGAGGTGTCCTAATGGGTAGATATTTCCCTAGGTCAAGGAGATTTTCCAAGAGATCCATCTCTAATATATGTAAAGTGGATGAATTGGTTGGGGTCAAGACTCAATGGGCATAGGGATCATGACATACAAGGGGTCGTAGTGTCTCATTCATGGGTGCCTTTGTAGAGGGTGTGTGGTACCTTTGTCCACAATGCACTTTTTCCAATCCCATCAATTGTCTTTTATCTTTATTTATTTGTATTTTATTTCAATATAGAATAAGGAGAGATTGAAGGTCACTACCCTAGTCTGGTGACCAGATGATGGCAATGTCACCCACAAACATCTAGTGGAAATGAGAAGGCTAGCTCGTGATGAGACCCCCTTTCTCTCAACCATGTAACTGGGATTCATTACCCTAGTTTGGTGACCAAATTATGGTAATTTCATACCACTATATATTCATGGACATGATAGGTTGGATCATGATGAGACCTCCTATCCTTCAACTAACCTTTTAATAATTCTTTATTATATTGTGGGTCCCATTTACTCAAAGATAAGTGTTTTATTTCTTTCTTGGGTGATCCCTAGGTGAAGCATCTGGAAGGTTTAAAAAATGATTTTTTTCTTTTACCCAACATCACCCCCACTGGGCCTTCAACGCCTTCTTCCCATACAATGAGGGACAACACCTTCTTGGGTCAATACACCCTAAAATCCCAAGAGATAAGGAAATGGAGGGGAATAATGATGGAAAGTGGTAAGTATGTTTGGGAATGATACGATGGCTCATTAAGGGAGTTCCTAGTAGAAAAACCATTCCCAAGGAATACCACATACTAAGGAACAATTTTAACTACCAAGGTGTGTTATAACCCTAAATTGCACCATACATGCATACCTGGAACTTGGCCCTCTGACTTGCTTTTTTTTCCAAACCATCACTGAGCAACTCTTCTTAAAAACCATATTTTTGAAGATGTACACACCCTGCACCACTAATTCATGTGTACACATGCTTTCTGCACCACTGCAAATCACGTACATATGCTAGCTGCACCATTACAACCCACGTACACCCACAAAATTTGCAAAAAATAAAAAGTTGCAAGGAATTCGTTGAGATTACGGGCTATTGTGTAGTTTTCCAACTATCCCACCGCCTATAGCTTGTCACCCAACCGAATAACCATCCTTTTGTGATATAAAATGAGGTGTTGGGGTCTCATTCCAAACATAAGCATAAGAATATTGAAACTCTTCCCGTTTCACATCCCCTCCTTGCCCCAAGAATTGGAGCCACTTTGTGAGAATTGGAATAGAATTTCCCATTCTAGCCCTTTTTCCTCCATCATAAACCTATGCCATTTCCCCAGGAGAAGTGTGAGAGGAGAATTTGGAGCTTGGTGAAGAGAAGCCTGGTCCAGGTTCATGAAGCAGTCTCTGATCTCATTTCTTCTAGGGAAATGGCATAGGCTTATGATGGAGGAAAAAGGGCTAGAATGGGAAATTTTGATCCAAATCTCACAAAGTGGTTGCAATTGTTGGGGTAAGGAGGGGATGTGAAATGGGAAAAGTTTCATTTTTCTTATGCTTATGTCTGGAATGAGGCCCCAACACCTCCTTTTATACCAAAAAAGGATGGTTATTCGGTTGGGTGACAGGCTATAGGTGGTGGGACAGTTGGAAAACTACTCAATAGCCCGTAATCTCAACGAATTCCTTGCAACTTTTTTAATTTTTGCACATTTTGTGGGTATACGCGGGTTTTAATGGTGTAGCCAGCATACATACATGAGATGTAGTGGTGAAGCAAGTGTGTGTGTGAGGGCAGTAGTGGTGCAGGGCGTGTACATCTTCAAAAATATGGTTTTTAAGAAGAGTTGCTTAGTGATGGCTTGGAAAAAAAGAAAGTAATAGGGCCAAATGCCAGGTATGCATGTATGGTGCAATTTAGGGTTATAACATGGTGAAGCATGGAAAAAGGCATAATGTCCAAGCATATATAATGAAATATAGAGAAATCTAGGATACAACATAATCAAATGGCTTCAATATTGAAATGATGCTCACCATAATACTAACTTGTACCTCATGGAGAAAGGCCCACTGCCTTCTAGAAGCCAACTGGTGTGATGGATTTCATCTGCAAAACTGTGACCATCTATGGTGGTGAGTGGGTTTTCCATCTGTGCAAAGGGTATTGTTTGTCATGTAGTCTCTCGATACTCCATATCTACAACTTGGGGGCCTCAAGACATAATCTCCTTAGTTATCCACAAAATGGGGATAACATGGATCTCATCCATATCTACAACTTTGGGTGCATCCTCCATTGTTTTTTTGTCACTCACCTTCTGGTGAACTGGTCGGGTGCTCCGAAATTTGGCGGTGTCATTTCTCTAGATCGAAAAAAATTGCTGCAAATTGACTATACTCGTCACAATATTTTCACACAATCGCACCATGTTCGCTCTTTCCCTCCTTTTCTCAAAATCACAACAAGTGTTTGGTGTTTCTTGATTTTCCCATTTTTATAAACTCTACCATAAATTTCCCTTACTTTGTCGGTCACCAGTTTCTTTTCCCTACCATTTTCCATACCAGCACGCAGTGTTCACTTTTTTTATCATGTAGTATTGTTATCACTGAAATTTCGTCTACAACATTGCACACAAATGGTTACAGAAATACAACAATGCCAAACAACTATTAGTTCACCTGCAACACCAAAATTCATTTCCAAGAAGCAAAAACTATACAATTGGGAAACAAAATGGCATGCGCTAACTCACTAAAGGAAGAGCGCGGGCCAAAGAAGCCCATAGAGCGCACAATGTGCCATATGCGGGACTGTGTACGATAAAATCCATGCACTCCTATGAACGATGCATTTATGGTTCTTTTCGCCCCCTCAACCACTTATGGACCATCTCCCAACTTGATTTGACCCTCATATATGTGATGAATCTGAATGGGGGGTTGGTCAAGGACCAAAGGGTGCCCTAAAGGGCCCCTTGTTCACACTAAGAACCAATTGAATATTTCCTTGAATACATGCTATAAATGGAGGCCATGGGTGCACTAAGAAATTAAGATTTTCATAGTATTGTTATGCTGCCTCAATCCTCCCTTGAGAATCCTCTTTTCTCCTTGGATCATTCTAGCAACATTCCAATAATCCATTCCACTCACCTCTTGAGGGAATAGGCATTGACTTCTTCATCATTTTCTTTATTTTCTACCATTGTAATAAGATATCTCCATTAGGGAACTCAAGATCCCTCCCAAGGAGGAAGAGGGGACTTGTAAGTCCTCATTTCTCTACGGTGTTTTTCCAACTAATATAGTTTTCCATTGGTGGCATCATCTTGGTCCTTGGTTGATTGTTTTTGTTTCAAAGTTTCTTATGCATTCTACTTTTATTTCCTTAGTTGTTTTTAGTTTGTTTACTTGTTTATTTCATGTGCTTGGATTTTTTAAATCATGCACTAAACTCTGTCTTGTATAGCAGGCCCAAGTAGGCATGTAAGTGCCCTTGTTTTTCTCACCCAAGTGACAAAAACGACAATAGATTGGTGACCATATTGGGGATTAGGTATCAATTTCCACCCTATTTGGGCTTTGAGAGAACTTATTTTTAACCCATTTGTCTTGTAGGTACCAAAACCAGCCTAGCCTTACCTTCCAAGAGCCAAGTTTGGAGCTGGAGGAGGATAATTTCACTCAAAATCCCCCCCCCAACGTATATCAGAACATGCGTGGGTATTTCAGCCCACAGACATGCACTTAGCGCACTGTGCACCCAAAGGGATTTTGTTCTCTGCGCTTTGTGCACTGTAGTGTCCCCAAGGACGAGCCCCGATGTAAACCATGATCTGAAAGAGATTGTAAATATGTGTTATAGGCTGGTGAGCCGAGTTTTGTATAAGCCAATAGGCTTATGTGTTTGATTAGGCCAGAGAGCCTAAGGATTGAAGGCCAAGGGTCTGGATTTTGTATTTGTGTATATATGCAGCACATCAATAAAATATAAACACCACCAGGTGTAGACCGACCACGATGAATGAGTGATGGGGGACTGAGCGTCCACAGAGTGGGCAAGGAACTAAGGGCTGGAAGGTGGGAAAGGGGCCGAGTGATGAGCCTAGGGGCTAAGCCTAGGGGGCTTAGGCCTGGAATAATATTTTAATATTATTTCCTAAAAAGCCATGTGCACATTATTTTATCCTAAGTCCTTTTGGAAGGACCCGTGATTTCCCAAGTGGTGGGAGGAAGGCGTACGGATGGAAGGCATGCAGTTCCCAGGGTGACAAGTGTCAACCCTGGTGCATGCTGTTGGATCATGTTGTCATTGATGCCAATGGTTTGATTACTTGGGAGATTGTTGGATCATATGTCATTGATGTCATTGGTTGATGTCAAGTAATTGATTGATATGATTCCCTTGATGAGAAGGTTATATGTCCAAGTGGAAACCAATCGATGCAAAGGTAAACAAATGGATGAACTCCAAAGTGGTCCCCTTATGGTGAAAGCCCTCACGGGAAGATGCTTTGTGGATTGAGTTATCCTAGAAGAATGGTTGGAGGACCCATGCT
>ML837137.1:35932-69364 GCA_009831015.1 Picea engelmannii | reverse complement strand
TTTTGTTTTTTTTAGTGTTTAATATATGTATTTTTATATTGTTTTTTAATTTGTTTTTTAATCAATTTAAATTAATCAAACTCTAACCTAATTACTAAATTAGATAATTAACTTAATTATTAATTAATTAATTAATTAATAATTAATTAATTATTAACTAGTTAGTTATCAGCTAGTTTAACCAATTCTAACTATACTAACATTATTATTTAATCTAATTAACTTATTGTTCTTTGTGTTTGTCCTAAGTTTGATTATTCATGGATGTGTGATGGGTGAGAGGTAGTCAATGGGGCAAAAGGACAAGGGAGTGAGGGCGCAGCGTGGATGAAGGATGCAGCAGGGTGATGGGGGAGCGAGCGAAATGAATGGAGGGGAGAAACGGGATCAACCGAGCCAAACTTCGTCATCACGAGAGAAAACACCAAATCAATAGTCGAAGAATCGAGTTACCTATGATTATAGGTCCCCAACAGATTATTTTACATATTATTGGTATATACTTGGTACACGGTTGGATGCACTTGTTTATTGTACAGGTTGATTACAGGTTGTTTTGCATAGGTTGGTGCATGGTTGATGCAGTTGTTTATGGTACATATTGATATCTGTTGAGGATTGTTGCCTCATATTAGTTGGTGTTGAGGGTGTAAGTTGAGTCTTGCATTATAGATCTGGTGCTCTTGTATAGTTGTACTCTATTCAGTTGTTGCTGAAAAACCCCAAGGATTGTAGTCCATAATAAAAAGAAAATTGTACAACATCTTGTGTTCTTTGTGTTCCTTGTGGTGATGACTTGTTGATGATATATTGTTGATATATGTTGTTGATATGTGTTGAAATTTAACTAGTTATAAATGATAGAAATGAGTAATGAGTTAATGGTGATTGTTAACTAAGGAGTTTTGGGGAAAAGAGCCTTACACTGTTCACCCCCCGCCCCTCTCAGTGTAGTTGGTGTGTGCAACGGTATCCCTTCGATTGTTGGATAATAATAAAGGAAGGACCTGGAAATTTCTTTGGTGGACGTAGCCCACACTGGGTGAACCACGTATATCTGTGTCTCTATTGTATTGTGTATCTTCTGTATTTTATTTCCGCATTTGTTTTATTTTATTGCTCCATGATCCTATTTTTCTAACAATTCCTTGGCATCAGTTGATGATTTCCAGGAAGTCGCACTACGACATTAAAGTTACACCCATCCATCTGTTCAAGCCTCGATGGCATGGTTTGTTATTGATAATAAAACAATTCATCACTTATGAGGGACGATATGGATTGGTATTTTTATTTCATGTGTGCATGTTAATGGTATTCTTAGGTTTTAAGTTAAACATATTTTTATCTTCTTAAAATCCTATAGAAGATGTCTAGATTCTATCAGATACAAAACCCCAACTCAGAATCCAGTCTTATTCACCATGGTTTGATTCGGGTCTTGGTTTTTTCCCATTTGTCGAAGATAGGAGATAGTTGGCAAGGCTTCCTTGTTCAGAATGATTTTGTTTCACTTCCACCTAAACCGGTCAGAAGTTTACCCCTATGTGTTGACGATTCTACCGACCCTTTCCCATCGACTCACTTTCTACAAAATCTTTATATTGAATTACAATTTGGAAAATGCCCTGCATTACCCACCGAAACCCCGGTTGATTCTCGTCAATCAGTCAAGGGAACCTACCATAGGCACGAATTCGTCCCTGAGAAGTATTTAGAGGAAGTGTTCAGTCAATTAAGGGGTAAGGTATATGTCGCCCCTAATCCTAAATAATATTTGGTTGATGAAAACAAAATTAAAATCAAGAGGCATGGCAAACAAAAAACGCAGAGGGTTCAAGATTTAGATTTCAAGAATAAAAGGAACAACCGAATTCTTTCCAAGATGACCAGGAATCGATGCCAGAACCGTGATAAGCCTATCCCCACATTGATATTGAAGACCCAATCTATGTTGTGATACTAGCTCTGATCCCACTAAAATAAATTCATCTTGATATGATTTTGTGTCTAACTTGCCTCCATTTTTAAAGGAGCAAGATGGATTTTTAGGTATTCAGAATGACTTGAAAAAGGTTATGGAGCAGGATAAACCTTTAAACTTGGATCATAATCACCCGTTGCCAAACCTAGAATAGGTATACTGTGAAGGTTATTTTAGTTGGATCCAAATATATTACCCAGACATCCCTTATCTACATGCTCAACTAAATCTAGTTATGGCTCACAATTTATATTTGGAGAAGGAAAATGAGGATCTGAGAACTAGCATCCAATCGAATTCGCCCAGGTCCAACAAACGTTTCAGGGGGTCAAGGGATGTAATGATAAAAAATTCCACCAATCTCAACGTTGTTATCGATTCAGAATTGTCTCATGTTTATTTTTTGAAGGTTTAATTGGTAAAAATTATTCTTGGAATTCACGTTTGGATTGTTTAAATGATAACTGAATTTGTTTTTATTTTTGGTTTTATTTAGACTAGCTACAAAATCATAGATTTTGTAACTTGTCTTTTAATTATTTTATTTGATTGTTTTTCTAATTTATATTTCATATTTTTTATCAAGTGTAAAGGAGATCAATGTGCAAAGGTTGAAGGAACGAGTTAATAGTTGGGAATACAACAAATTTGTAATTTTTGTTTTGACAAACAGTTTCAAGAATATTTGAATGATGTAACTATTTTGAATAGTTGTCACAACAAACCTATCTTTTTGGTTATTTTTTAGTAAATATTTTATTAAAATAGATATGTCTCTATCTTGTATGATATGAGAAACAGACCATGAATTTGGTTTAAATAGTAGTGCTTGCCCAGGAACAAAGGAAATTATTTTTGGACCTGATGATGGACTTAATATTTTGAGAAATATATGGGATGTAGTTTACTTTTTGGCTTTGGTCCTTTTGTAGACTGTACAATGTGATTATTGGCTCTCATGTAGTTTATGGGCAGGGAAAACTTATATGTATTGAATTATATTTAAACTATTCTACATCTATGTTTTCACGTTGTGTTTACTTCTCACATGGTTCATAATCCATTGGTTCTTTTAATATTTGTGACTAATCATCTATCCATACATTTTGAGCTTACATCGAATGTTGGGTTGTTGATAATACCATTTTTCGGTGATCGAAGTTGATTTCATCTTCATCTTTTGGTCAATTTAAAGTTACATGAGTGAAAATCTACTTGTCTTTCTGTTATCATAGATTGCTTTTGAAATACAGAGAATTTCCTTGAGTTTATTCAGGAAGTATCATTCTTTCTTATTGTCATAGATTTATACTTGACAACAGGTTTAGTAGAGCTTACTTTACACAGAAAGACGAATATATCTTAGCACCTATTTCTTTACAGCAGATTAGCATCAGGTTAGTGAGTTTTTATTTTATTTGAATTGTTATGTTACGAATGAATAATGATCAAATCATCCAAACTTTAATGCTTTTTCCATTATTTTGACATCATTTTTTAAATCTTATTCATTCATTTGTTGTTATTTTCTATTTATAGTGAAAGAACAATTTCCTTTATTTTTGTATATATTTAAACTTGATTCATTAGTTTAAACCATCATTTTCACAAGGCTTTATTTAAACCTTGTATATCTATATATCTATTTTATGTAATACTATTATTAGCTAAGTAATCAATATTAGTGTGTTAACTGATAGGATTATACATTTAGTTAGTTTTACCTCTTTTTTTTTATTTTAGAGTCTTAGTTGGCTAACAGAGCCATAAAACTCGTCAGGGTAGATTATTCCAAACAGCTTGGGTTAAATAGAAAACCCTGGACCGAATCTTCCCTTCTAGTTGATGGTGTGTGTAAACTCCCACCAACAAATGGCGCTAGAAGGAGGGATTCAAAGTCATTGATGGCACAAGGAGGTCGTAAGACTCCCCCAAACAATTGTTCTCCTGTCGTGATGCATAGTCGCTCAGACCCTACCATTATACCTGATCAAGCCACTATGTCAGAAGCTATACCTGACATTCCAGCTGAGCCAGTGACACTGATTCCTTAAGGGAATGGTGTACAAGAAATTATCCGTAATTCCCGCTAGTCAATTTTAAGAACCCAGGGTGCTTTATCCCTACTTAAACAATCTAGTGGACAACTAAATCAGCGTCTTGATTTTTCCAATCTGCAAGAACAAACTCTTGACATTGGTCTTCCTGATCACACAATAGGTGGTAATATTACTGATCCTTTTGAAGCATTAATCCTACGTGATGGGGGATCTGGTCTTCCACCGTCCCCACCTAGTTATTCTCCACCCTCTTCAAGGGAAGAATCCTCGGATGAAGGAATTTCTTTTTTTGAACAATTTCAACATTCACCCCCACCAAATCCCATGGATAACCAAAATAATCCCACCAGAACTTGGGTCGATCAAGATGTCATGGCAGTACCTGGACCTCAACACCTGTTACCCAAATTTGACCCCAATTCGAAGCAATCAGTTGAGGATCATATCAAGAAATTCATGTTAGTTGTTATGATTCGGAATGTCGAACATGAGGATGTCATGTGCAGGCTATTCCCTTACACTTTTGAGGGACATGCCTCTACCTAGTATTTTGTGCAGCAACCCCAAACTATCGTTTCTTGGGATAAGTTTGAGACCTGTTTTCTAGAAAAGTTTGGAGATGATAAATTGCAAGAAAGTTGGATTAGGTTGATGGAAAATTGGTATGGATTTTTGGTTTTCATTAATTTCAACCATTGGAGAGTGATATTGTATATTGATGTCAACCCTTAATGATTGATGTCAACCCTTGGAGAAGTCTGGTAGCGAATTATGGTTGCACAAAGGTTTGGGTAATGGACCCAAGTTTGTTTTATATATAATGGTATTATTTTTAACATATTTTAAGGTAATAGTATTCTATATGGGTAGTACATGTCATTCCATTTCTGGTGGTATGTGGAACATCACATAACTCCTTACGGTTAGAGAGTTATGGCCATGTGAAGTTGGAGAACCCAGATTTGGGTAATGGACCCAAGTTTGTTTGATGTATAATGGTATTAGTTTTGATATATTTGTAGGTAATACTATTATATATGGAAATTACATGTCATTCCATTTATGGTGGTATGTGGAACGTCACATAACTCCTCACGGTTTGAGAGTTATGGCCTTACGAATTTGGAGGACCCTCATATGTTGGCTTGAAGCCCCAAAAGGTCAAAGTAGTCAAAGTGGTTTTAGAGATTTTAGAAGGTAAATAATAAAGTGAAGTGATGAGTGTACTATAATTCAAATTGAATACGAAATAAATTATTTAAATAATAAAGTTAATGGATAAATTACTAGGTTGACAAGTGGTTAGAAGTTGGTTAGCCCTAAAATAAGGAAAGTGGTTTAAGATGGTTAGAAGGTAACCCCTTTAGGCAAAGTGAAGTGATCAGTGTACTATAAGTCAAAGTGGATAAAAAAATAAATTATTTAAATAAAAAATTTAATGGATAAATTACTAATTGGAGAAGTGGTTAGAAGTTGGTTAACCCTAAAATAAGGAAAGTGGATTGAGATGGTTAAAAGGTAACCCCTTGAGGAATCTACATGAAAGTATAAATAAGAGGAAAGGCTCTCTCATTTAAATCAAACTTGAGCATATTGAATATCTACAGGTGACGGAGGTAACCAAAGGATATCTAAGCCGAATTTCAAAGAGAAGGTGAAGTAAAGAAGGCTGAAATTCAAGGGAGGATAAATTATTTTGATGATGCTTTCTAAGGTATGTTATTTACAGGCCATCTCACCATTTTTGCAATAACTATTTTTCTAGAATGATTCAGATCATGAAATTGATATACCATTGAGAAAAAATATCCAAGTAGTTGCGATACGATTTTCATCTTGTGGGTCATTGTAGTTTTGGACTTATACTCCGTGGAAAATAGGGTTTATGGCTAGTCCTGAAACTAGTCTAAAACAGGAGTTTCGGGTAAAAATGGCATAACTTATTCATAATAGATCCAAATTAAGTAAGACAAAATCTGGTGGTTAGAGTACAGTTCTTGGTATTCTATGTAAAATTTTCAGATCCATACAACAAATATTCCATGCGAGGCACGTTGTACAAGTTCACTCTCTAGAATAAGCCAGAATTAAACAAGGTATGTCATTTTTGCTATAACTCCTTTTCTGAGAGGTTCCAAGTAGTGACACCTGGAGGAATTGCATAAACATACTAAAGAACATTGTGTAGTATTTTCAGATCTTTATTCATTACAGGTACATATTTATGATTATTTCAAGTTAGGGTTGTTGACTAATCCAAAACTAGTCATGTGAGACTAAAGAAAAGTTTGATGAAAATGCTAGTCTCTTGTTGTTAAAGTTAAGGAAGGTTTGTAGGTATGTGATGATATAAACTAGGTCTATTACAGAGTTACAAATCAGATTTGGATGATAAAATTGATGAGGGCTTTTGCTTGAGGTACATGTTGGGTACATGGTTGAGACAAGTAGTTGATGAGTTGGCACATACATGAGGTGTATAGTTGATGGTGTTGGTACATCTTGATGAGTCATAGTTGATGAATAGTTGATACATGATTGGTATATACTTGGTACATGGTTGGAGGCACTTGTTAGTAGTATTGTTGACACATGGTTTATGGATGATGTAGCATACATGTATTGGTATATTATTAGAAGCACATATTTATCTTAGTGATGATTATGAGTCGTTGTGTTATGCTTGGTTAATGGACATCTTTGAGAGTTGTCTTGGTGATTGATATTGTTGAGTAGATCTTATTTGGTTGATAAGATTGATGAGACAGGTTGTTTGGACAGGTTGTTGTGACATGTTATTTGTATAGGTTTGGTTCATGGTTGATGCACTTGTTCATGGTACAGGTTGGTGCATGTTTGATGCACTTGTTTATGGTACAGGTTGACTACAAGTTGTTTGATACAGGTTGGTGCATGTTTGATGCACTTTTTTATGGTACAGGTTGATTACAGGTTGAGGTAGAGGTTGATGCATGGTTTGGGTTATTGGTACAAGTTGTTTGGTGTAGGTTGATTGGTACAGGTTTACAACAGTATATCTCACAGTGATAGTGTGACAGTGGTTCCATCATTCTACTTACACGTCAGGGTGGTTGGACGAGGCAAGGAAAGTTGGTTGGAGCCACCTTTCGGTTGTAGCCGAAGAACATAGGGGGTTGTAGCCTCCTTCTGGTTGTAGCTAGAGAATTGGGGAGTTGGAGCTTCCCTCAGGTTGTATCCTAAGAAACTAGGGGTTTGGAGCCTCCTTCCAGTTGCAACTAGAAAAAAAAGGAAGTTGATACTTCCAATTAATGTAATTCTTAAATACATACAAGAAAAATAATTATGTGGTTTTATCCCGCTTTGGTTTTCCACGTAAAACACTGGTGTACTATGTATGTGTGTGATTTCTCATTTTTTCATTATTTATTTACTCTGCAACTATTGGATGATAATGCTACATTGATATAACACTTGCATTTTATGTTGAAAAATGATTAAATCGCTCTATTATTGATTCACCCCCCGTCTCAGTAATCCAATATAAATATCTGGAATTTTTGGTAATGGAACTTTCTATTATGCAAATGAACCCTAAAGAGAAAGTCAAGGATTTCAATCTGTTGGCCCTTGACCAAGTTTTGAGGAATACTTGGTCATATTTGACTATTTTTGGTACTCCGACATCCAGTCGGAGAAGGAGCGCATGGCGAAGAGGAGATCACGAGATCTTCGCCCCTTTTTAGGGATTTAGGGATTTTTGGGATTTTTGGCAATATTGTAATGGGAAAGGGATATTGGCCCTTATTTAGGCCTTTTGTATGTATAAATAGAAGGGTAGGCAATGTAAGAAAGGAGATGTGTGTGTCAGATATGTGATGTAAAGTGAATGGCTCAGTGCATAAAGTAGATCTATGTGATCAGACGTCTATGTGATTGTAAGAGCTTTGTGCCTACTGTAAGTATTGTAAGTGTTGAGTGCATGGGTTAGGGAAGGACTTAGTGCTTGGATCTACCCGGGGAAAGAGGATCTAGCGAGCTGCGTATATCTCTTGTCCTAGGCGGGGTAGGATATTGAAGGATTTATGTTGTAACTTGGTTTACAGAAGATGATAACAGAACAAGACTTTGTGGACATAGCCCCAGGGTGGGGGTGAACCAAGGTAACTCTGTGTATTGTGCTGATGTATTTGTCTCTCTCTTTCTAAGTGCTTTAATATGTTTAGATAAATCTATTGATGCTTTGTTCTTATGAGATATGAATGCATGATAGATACGATATATAAGATGTTAAGTGCTTAATCTATTAGGTATAGCCTTTTTATCGTTGCTAAGTGCCAGATCTGAGTAATTACTGCGGTGCTTTGTTCTTTCCACGAAGTGTATTAATGAATGTATGTTAAGGAATAACTGATGCTAAGTGTGTTGTAAGAAAGATAATCACAGATCTGTGTCCCAGCTAAGGTTGCAGACACCTGAGTCTTGCAACCACCCCTACCTCTACCTCGGGTGAGACTGCATCTTCTTCGTAGGTGTTGCCGAAAGGGCCAGTATCTAGGGTTTTGTTGGTGCGCTCTTGAGAATTGAACCCTGGGTCTGCCCCTGTGCCAACAAATGGTTCCATTGTCGCGAGCTGAAACTATGATTGTTGGGAACTGAAGAAGAAGAAGAAGCTTTGTGCAAAATAAGCTCTGTGTGTAGATCTGTTTTTCTAGTGCGCAGTGTTTTGTTTGACCTGTGAAGATTTGTGCCAAGAGAGAGAAGTCAAATCTGAAGAAAAGAGCTCAGATTTGAATAAAAGAAGTCATATCTGCGAAGAAAAGAGGTCAGATCTGCAAGAAAAAGGTAATATATGTAAGCTTTGTGCTTTGATAAAGGTAAGAACAGTTAAAAGTCTTAGATCTAGAAGCTTTGTGCTCTATAGAAGTAAGATAAGTGAAATTTTTTGTTTCTAAAGCATGGATATAGGTATGTTTGATAGAATCTGTCCTAGCTTAAAAACTAGGGCATTAATAGATGAAAGAAAGTTTGATATGAATAGATCTGATAAGCATAGTGATAGATATGTTATACCTATGCATCGAAATAATTTTTGGACTAACAAGTGGATGCAGGATCCTAGAAAGCGTTTTTTGTAGGCTAGCCACCATGATCCTGGCACACAGTATAGAAAATGTTTGGGATCATTTAAAAGAAAAAGAGTATTGAACCTATGTTACAGTTGCAGAAAACCAGGACATCTAGCTAAGGAGTGCCCTGGTGGAAGAACGAATTGTCTCTATTGTAAGGCTATGGACCATGAAGTACTGGATTTCCCTAGAATGATTGATAGATTTGAAGAGTTGAATATAGAGCAAGCAAAACCTAAAGGAGATCAAGAGACTCGGATTATAGAGGAAACCAATAAAGAATCAAAGATTATGTTACTGAAAATGAAAGACACCCTGAATGATCACATAGACATCAGCTTATTAGAGATCTTCAAGAAGAAAGAACAAGTCAAAGTGAGAATAGGGGACTTCGACATTGACTGTACTCTGGATGAGGAAACACCGATAAACATCATGACTGAAAGCACTTGGAAAACCCTAGTGTTATCACTGAAATTCCATCCGCAAATGGTTACAAGAATTCAACATCGTCAAACAGTTATGAGGTCATCCATGGACCTGAATTAACACAAAAGAATTCACAAAGGGTCAAAACTATACAACTAGTACAAAAATTAAAGGGCGCTATGAAGACACTGGACGCGCACGCACATGCGCAAAACAGGAATGCAGAAATCGAGCACATGTGCATGATGCACGACTGTGGTCACAAAAAGTCGTGAACCTAAGAAACGACGCATTTATGAGAGTGGTCGGCCTCCCACCCACTTCTGGTTCAGCTTCCAAGTTGATTTGACACTCAAATCTGGTCTAGATTCGACTGGGTGGTTGGTCAAAGACCTAGAAATGCCCTAATTAGCCTCTTTACACACTACAAACTAGTTGGACAATAACTCAAAGGAATGTTATAAAAAGGCCATGGATACACTTCATTTTTTAAGGAATTCATAGCAAAGTTATGCTGCCATTATTCTCTTGAGGAATCTTCTATCCTTGCCAAGAGTATACTTGCATCATTGCATTGGGCAACCCATCTTACCCCTTGAGTGGATTAGCAAATAATTCTTTCACCATTTTCATTTTCATTTTCAAAGTTGTAAGAAGAGCTTATTTGTGGGGGTCCAAGAGCCCTCCCTTGGAGGAAGAAGGGACTCATAGTCCACTTGCTTCTCGGTGTTTTCTTTCACTAATATCAGCCTTATCATTGGTGACATGGGTCTAATTGTTTCTTTTGTCCTTATGTCCCTATGTTTATAAATTTAGTTGTATTTTTATTTCTTAGTTTAATTCTTAGTTGTTGTTTTATATTTCTTTTTCTAACCCTTTTCCTTAAAGTTGTCCTGCTTAGCAAACCCAACTAAGCTTGCAAGCACCTCTATTTTTCTCACTAAGGTGACGAAAGAGGCACAACAGATTAGCGACTCTGCTAGGGAAAGGTATCAATTTCCTACCCCATTTGGGTTTTTCTATCTCTTCTTTTGGTTTATTTAACTTGCAGGTGCATCAACCAGCCTAAGCCGACCTGCCAATCATCCAATTCCAAGGTGAATTGAGAGAATTTCATCCGAAATTTTCATTCACGGTCATGTGTCACTTATGCACGGGTTTTGTGCCCCACAAACGTGCATTGTGCGCACATGCGCTCAGGTCACAGTTTTGTTCTATGCACGTGCGCTTATTAACTCTTTTCAGTCTGCGCACATGCGCTCTATGCGTCTTTGTCTCCACTAAGACCCGCGCATCTATGAAAAAATTCTCATTGTAAAGTTTTTGAGATGTGGGGAAGGCCCTTAGCCTTCTTAAAAGTTATTTCAAGCATGTTTTAAAGCTGCACCACACTTAGTCCTCTCTTCATATAAAGGGGTTGGTCAAAACACATAGGCACTTAGGGGGTTAAAATCAATTTCCTCTTTTGCTTTCATTTTTTCCACATGGATGGCTTGTTTTGACTCAAAATATAAGATTGGAAATCATTTTTAATCACATTTAAACTTGCATTGGAACTATAAGTTGGACAACAATCGCTTAGTATGCTCTTCTCTCGCGCCTCCAAGCGACCTTGAGAATCAGAAAAAGATTGTGAAACAATTTCATCTCCCTTAAGAAGATTAAAACCTTTAGGAGAGAACAACAGCCCTTCTTGGGACTCCTCTTAGTTTATTTTTTCAAACACATCTTAATATTGTAACGGGCCCATACATTCCCACATGCTACAAAGATAGGATAGTGTTGAAATTTACCTTCTTAGATCAAATCACTAGGGAAGTTTAAAGGTTTTGTAATGGGCCCATACATGCCCACATGATCACAATCTAGGATAGTTTCAAAGATTTTCTTAGATTACATCACAATAGGGAGTTAAAGGAATAGTAATGGACCCACATGTCCACATGCTAGCTTCCTAGGGACTTTTGAATTACACAAGGTTGTACCAAAGGCACTTAGTTAATTAGGTAATCAACACTTGTAAGGACCAAGTGAAGTCCACATGCAGCAAGGTGACACCTAATTCATTAAAAAAATGGCACAATTTCACTCATTCACACACAAAAGTCACTTATCACTCACATAGCTTCTTCTTGAAACGTGGAGGTCAAAGTAAGTTTCCTCCAAAGGGATTCTGAAACACCCCACCCCTTTTCTTGACGAACCTATCCACTCCCATTTAAATTCAACAAAGTTGGTTCACACCCCCAACCTCTCAAAACAATTACATCTAAAACTTTTCTAAAAAATCACTAATTTTTCCTCCAGAGGAGGTGCCAAAAGAAAGTTTTTAGTCTAGGTAGGATTCCGGGGATAGGCATCCAAATAACTCCCCGTTATCTGGTTCTCACATTGTCAAAACCATAGAAGTTGTCAAATAGGGAAATGAAAATCCTCCAAGTCAAGTGGTCCTAACACCATAAGGCAGGGAGATACCTGTGAAGGGTTGAAGGCTGAGGTTCGGTTGTTCTGTGCATCCCCCCTTAAGGCACCCACCTCTTGGATGGGATCCAGCCCGTGACCCATTTCTGAGGCCGAAAATCTAAATGTCGCACTTTGACCGAGGTACCTAGTGACGACAAATTAGGACATCTACCTAGGTGGCAATTGTGAGCTGCAATTGCACCTTGATCGGATTTTGTGTGGCTATTGGGAAATATTGCTAGCTCTTTCAATATATGCCCCCTTTACCCCTCATTATAACCAATTATTTCATCCTTCACTAGTTTCTCTTCCAGTGACTTCAGACCCCACTATTGAGTACTATTGGAAGGTCCAGTGCTATTTGAGAGGAAGGACGTTAAATATTTTAGGACACGAGCTTTTGTTTTCTTTGATTCCCCACGTGGAAAAAACCCACTTATCCATATATATGCTTCTTTTTCAAACCACTTCCTGTATGATGCATTTCTGAATACATTTTGATTTGGATATATATATTGTGTAAAGTTCAAAATTTTCAACAAAGGCTCTTGTTTCTTTATCACTCTCATCACCATTTGCACACATTCACTCAGCTAATTGGACATCATAGGGGACCCACAGAATCCCTGTCATTTTAGATGCTTGCTAAACCTCCCTCCTATCTTAGGGGGAGTGTCTGGTCTTGCCCACTCATCAACACCACCGTCTCACACTCCAGTGAGTGCCATTGTCTTAGGATCAGCCTTGCTTGGTTCCACATTACTTGGGTCCACTTCCCAAGGTCCTCCATCCACACACTCTCCTTCACACGGAAGCGGGGGGGCAAATTCGTCTCAAGGGGGAAGTACCAACCCACCTAGCCCCCCTTCAGGGTCAGGTTCACAACACACTCACACCATGGCAGGAGCTAATCCTCAACCAACACTCCTGATGCCATATTTGGCCTCTCTTAACATACCAGATCTAAGAAAACTCACCAATGATCCTATATTGCATGATTCCACATGGCCTGCAATGCCCACCAAACTACCTTCAGACATACCCAAGTTTGAAGGAAAGGCAGGAGATGACCTTGCCAACCATGTCATGAATTTTCACCTATGGTGCTCTTCCAACAACATTATGGATGATTCCATCAAACTGCAATTATTTCAATGCACACTCACTGGCCCATCAGCCAAATAGTATGTAGATGAAAAATGAGGGTCCCATGCGACTTTCGAGTCCTTGGCCAAAGAATTTTTTACCTTCTTCCAATTACTAATCCACCATGAAAATGGTCTGGAACTACTGTCTAATTTCAAGCAAACCTTAGCCACACATATCGCTGATCACATTCAGGAGTGGCATAGGCGACGTAGTTTGTGCAAGGCAGAAACCACCTAACAACAATGTCTTGACTGGTTTCTTAGATCACTTTCTCTCTCCTCGGTAAGGATGTCGCTTCCACCTTCCCTCAATAAGAAGAAGAATCCATCAGTAAGGCTCAATAATACGACCTCATCTATTCACAGTCAGGGTACTTATACACTGTACTTCCCGATCTGCCAAAACCTGTGTCGTTTGGCCAAGACAAACCTGGGATGTCTCATTCAACAAACAAAATGATTGGTAATACCACTCACCATGGTCCACAACCCCAACCACCACCAATGTATGGAACACCTCAATACCTGACAGCATACGGGGGCACTTCTTATTACCCCCCACCCCCTTATCAACAACCATACCCTGTTGTTATGCCTCCACCCATCAGTGGGCCACTATCGGCACCACCCATACACCCACCTATTCAAACAAGTCCTGGTACTCCCTCTACCTCATCTTATAGTACTAGCAAAAGCACCACACCTTCATATGTACCTTATGAATCGTTACCCCCATAGAATCCATACTTTCCATTTACTGGTCCCCCACAACCCATGGCTCCCCCACATCCTCATACTGGGGTGAATTTTATTCAACCCTCTCCCATTCAGCAATATCAAAATTTCAAACAGCTGAATACGACAAATCCGACCCATCCGTTGAACAATGCCAAAAAGAAAGGAAGAAACAGGAACATCAACAACCCAGGTCAAGGCGCGAATCAAACCCAGCAAAACCAACCTACTCAGGGCAACCAGAACCAAGGGAATCAGAACCCCCAGGGGGGCAATAATAATAGGCGTCAAGGGAGAAATAACAATAATGTTAAAAACAACTTCCCTTGTGCCCTTTGCGATGAGTTCGGTCATTATACTCACCATTTCCCCCAAATCGATGATTTGAAATGGTTAAAAGACTCAGGCAGTCTACCCCATCCTCCAGCACCGCCTGACCCTCAGTAGGCCCCACAACAATACGTGAAACAACCCCCCCTGTTGTGCTACAGAATCATATTCCACACCAAGGTGTGATAAACACCCAACAGGACACGCAGCCTCCCCCACCTCAGGTGGGACAATACCTCAATCACAACAATCCAGCAGATCGCACGATCCTCCTCACTAGTGAGGAAGAAATCCTTCTGCAAACACATAATCGTCAGTATCATGCACCTCATGAGTCTCCTCCCATTTCTCCAAAGACAATCCCCACACCAACGAGACCCCCGTTGGTGATCCCTCACCCTAACACAGAACCACCTCTTCGCATCCCTCGCATTCCATTGTGCAGGAATGTCCACAACCCATAAGCTAGGGAAGCTCATAAATATAGTTTGGTTGATGACTTAGCACAATCCCCAGCTACCATGTCAGTCTTAGAAGTCCTTCAGACTTGTCCCACTCAGCGGAAATCATTACTTTCTGCCTTGGGGGTAGTCGACCCCACAGACACTCGACTCATTACATTTGATCTCGACAGCGGAGAACCTCGCCTTCCCACCTTGATCGCTTTCCAAATCCCATTAAAAATATGGAACATCACAGTTCATAGGTGTATCATTGATGAAGGTGCCTCTACATGCATTATGTCCAAATCTGTATGGCAGAAACTTGGTTCCCCTGAACTCATACCCTCTGCCATTACCTTACAAGCTTATGACGGACAACCATCATCTCCTGAAGGGCTCTTACAAAATGTCCCCGTAGAACTCAAGGGCAAGACTATTCTCATCGACATCAAAGTTATCAATGCCCCACTCGATTATAATATCATGTTCGGTCTAACCTACATGTACGCTATGAAGGCAGTTGCTTCTTCCATCTTTCGAACAATGATGTTCCCCCACAATGGGAAGATCGTTACCATTGACCAAGTCTCACATTATGAGCCTAACCCTTCTGCCAACATCGATAACATTCTTCCTCTCATCCACACGAGTCATGATGCATACCCACTCATCGAAATGGGTCCCGGAATTTTCAAAGATCCATCATTGTTAGGAATTTACCATGGAGCACCACCGCTCCTTCATCCTTCCAATCAAGTATGTGCCATATCATCTAATGGAACTGACATAGAGGATACCCTTCCTCCTAGGGAGGCTTATATCATATCTGATGTCCCACCAGTCGCAGAACTTCCCCCTCATGAGCCTCCTGCGAACTCACTGACCCCGCCAGTCCACGATTTCACCCCTCCCCAAGGCCATATCCTAGTTTGGGAGACAGTTCCCCAAGCCATCACTCAAATCCCCTTATTTTACCCTCCACCGGGCATCAAATCTTTCCAAGTATCCGCCACGCTTACCCTCCCTAATATGGTGTTAGCAATTCCAGTTTGGTATTTACATCCACCCGAGATGGTCCCTCGACCATCCCTTCCCCCCCAAATGGAAGGAATCCCAATGACGATTCCCATACTCACTCCCACCATACCCTCTACACCCCCACTCACTACCCCCCCTGCCCCAGCTGGGGGAAGGAGAAAGAAGAAGGAGCCCACAGCTCCACTTCCTCCGCGCATCCAACCTCCTTGTGCGCTATGTGAGAAAGATGGACACCAAACCAACAACTGCCCATCTCTACCAGAGTTACGAAATTCGATTCCCCTCAATCAAACTCCCTCAACACTCTCCACTATAGCCAGTACTGTCACTACTACCCCTCATTCAAGTAGTAAAGGGTTGCGAACCAAATTCGCTTGCGCTATATGTTCAAAATATGGCCATTATACCCACCATTGTCTGGCACTACCACACTTTCGATAGACATTAACCGCAGTACGCCAAAGCTTCCGAAGTGAACCCAGTCCAGCTACGTCATCCCTACCACAAATCACCGACATCCATTATGTCACAACTTCATTCAATGAACTTATGAGATGCCCGTGCTCTTTATGTGAATCCTTAGATCATTTTACATACCAATGTCTTATGATCCTTGAATACAGGCAACGCCAATTGACTCTGCTTCAAAGACCCAAAGAATCAATAGTTGACCTTACCTCATCACTAGAGATTCTTCACGTCATTTCTCCTGAACCCGAGGCCCTTCCAATGCCTCCATGGTTCTTGGATGACTTATATGAGGATTCACCCCCCAATCCCCCCAACTCTCCCACTCATTTCCCTACAGAAATTTTACATCCACCTACCACGGGTACTCCTCAGTATTTAGATATTTTGTTTATGTCGAGCAAACCATCGCAATTTCCTTGCGTCGTTCCCCCTGTCTCTTCATCACCAGGGGGAAACCACACAACAACAGTCATCGACATAACTCTTCACAACCCCTTGTATTCCCACCAATTCCACTATGACAAGGAAATACTAGAAGAGTTAAACAACCCTGACTACCCATGGGATGCGCTACACCACCGTGCACTCTTCTTTCCACAAGAAGCCTCCACGCCTCCTAACCAACACCCCATATACACAGTCGAAACCAAGGAATTCAACCCATTAAGACATATCGACTGGTTCAACAACCCCATTCCTGCCCCGGATGCTTTTGAAGAAGGCAACATGGCCAACATTTTCCCGACCATCAAAATCGACATTTCCATCAAAACTGGCGTCATCGAGGAAATCACCATTGGAGCCGCTTGCACTCCTCAAGAAATCACTGCCTATAAAACCCTCTTCTAGGAATATCATGATATTTTTGCTAGGTCATACACAGAAATACCTGGCCTTGATCCCTCTATCATTGAACATCGCATCGACACCTAGCCTGACATTACACCCGTTCGTCAAAAACAGTGACTGCTACACCCTTCCAAAGAAGCGGCCATCAAAGCTGAGATTGACAAATTACGCACTGTCAGGTTCATCTACACCATCGCCTATACATCATGGGTTTCCAACCCTATACCCGTTAACAAAAAACAGGGCACTATCCGCGTCTGCACAGACTTTTGTGATCTCAACCATGCATGTCCCAAAGACAACTTTTCAACACCTTTCATCGATCAAATTATCGACGACTGCGCAGGCTACGATGCTCTATCCTTCATGGACGATTTCTCTGGTTATAATCAAATCCAAATTCACCCAGCCGATCAGTACAAAACCGCATTTACCACCCCCTGGGGTACTTTTTCATATTGTGTCATGTCGTTTGGACTAAAGAATGATGGCGCAACTTTCCAATGGGCTATGACATACATTTTTCACGATCTAGCTCATATCATCCTCACATACTTGGATGACCTCACAGCTCAATCCAAGAAATGCACCCAACACCTTAATGATTTACGGATCATCTTCCAATGGTGTCGTCAGTACAACATCCGCTTGAATCCCCTCAAGTGCATATTCTGTGTCACCGCGGGGCGCCTCCTCGGATTCATCATTTCCCAAAGTAGTATTACCATGGACCCCCTCAAAGTCCAAGCTATCACTGAAATTCCACCTCCCCGGAATTTACGTCAACTTCAGAGCCTACAAGGTAAGGCTAACTTTCTATGGCGATTTGTCCCAGACTACGCCATTCGCACACATGGTTTCCTTCACTTACTATGTCACGACATCCCATTTCACTGGGATGAACATGCCCAACAGTCATTTGACGATATTAAAATGGCACTCACCAATGCCCCTTTAATTAGTGCACCTGACTACAATCGCGACTATATCCTCTACGTAGCAGCATCAGTTGTTTCAGTAGCAGGAGTTCTCGTTCATCTAGGTGATGACAATCATGAGCATGTCATTTATTACGTTAGTAAAAACCTCTCAGAGCCACACTTGAAGTATAAACACGAAGATAAACTAGCCCTTGCAGTCATCCTCGCAATCCATAAACTGTGTCACTACATTCTGCTTCGCACAACTAAGGTTGTAGCAGATTCCAACCCTATGCAATACTCGCTCAGTCGTCACTAAATTAACAGAAAATTTTCCCAATGGATCATTATCCTTCAGGAGTGCGATCTTGAATTCTCAACACCCAAGAGAAAGAAATCTCTCATTCTCGCTGAAATTGTCATGGCCCTCACCTCTGACACAACCACTGCCCCCGTCAATACCGACTTTCCCAACAAACACCTCTTTTACATCACTTCGGATGATCCTTTTGACGGTGACCTCCTCGTCTACCTCCGAACTCAAAAGTTCAGTAACCACCTTTCACGAGATGATCGTCGTCGTATTCGCCACCAGGCCCCCCACTACCTCCTCATTGGAGACATCTTATACCGGCAAGGGGTCGACACCATTCTTTTTCAATGCTTGACCATTAACGAGGCTGATAGAGTCTTAAACGACTGCCACAGCGATGCATGTGGGGGCCATCTTTCAGTAATATCCACTGCTCAGAAGATTATTCGAGAAGGTTATTTTTCGCCTACCTTGTTTCATGATTGCATTCACGCCGTGAAACAATGCGAGAAGTGTCAGCTTTATGCCAACAAAGCTCGAGCACCACCTGCTCTTCTTCATCCAGTCATCACTGTCGGCCCGTTTTGTAAATGGGGCATCGACTTCATGACTTGTAATACCCCCTCCAGCAATAGACACAAATACATTGTTGTCGCAGTCGATTACTTCACCAAATGGGATGAAGCTATGCCCACCTTCAACAATACCGCTGACACCGCAATGCATTTTTTCTTTAACCACATCATATATCACTTTGGAATACCACTCCAACTTGTTTCCGATCATGGGAAACACTTCGAGAATGATATTTTCGTCGAAGTCTCATCTTGGTTAGGATTCTCCCATGAGTTTTCCTCACCATATTATCCTCAGTCTAACGGACAGGTCGAAACAGTTAACAAGGTCCCCAAGACCATGTTACAGTGCACGGTTAATAAACATAAGACCAATTGGAATAATATGTTATTTTCAGTGCTATGGGCTTACCGTACGGCTATGAAAATAGCTATTGGTTTCACACCATTTCATCTAGTCCATGGGGTTGAGGCCACTCCTCCCATCGAGTGCAAAATTCCCACCTTACGCACTACCATTGAGCTATTACCCGAAACTGCTCCAATGGAGCATAACTTGTTGAACTTAGAGTCCCTGGATGAAGATCGTCAATCTTCATTACAGAACAATGAGGCAGCTAAAAAATTATCAAAGGCTACCTTTGATCGACATGTCAACCTTCGCTCATTTCGCGAAGGCGACCTCGTCCTTGCTTATGATATCGCTCATGATACCTTTGGCCATGGAAAATTTGAGTCACTATGGCCTGGCCCATACATTATTCAACATTGCCTCACCAAAGGCGCATACGTCCTGGCCTCTCCCGAAGGCCTCTCTCTCAAAGAACCTGTCAACGGGTTATACTTAAAGAAATTTTATGCTTAAACATAGTCATTCTACTTTAGGTTATTTCTTTTATAGTGTTTTTAATCTTTTTTCCATCCCTCGCGTCTAAACTATCATTTGTGTTATTGGCAGATGCTTCCTCCACCGGCCTACCACATCGGTTACGCCGACGGTGCCAGCCGTTCAACACAAAATCTCGCTTCAACCACTTGGGCTCTCTACACCCCCTCACATGGAATGCTCCATTCGAGCGGCATATGTTTAGGTTCAACGACCAACAACCAAGCTGAATACACTGTCGTCATTGGCCTCCTGGTCGATGCCTAGCATCATCGTATTTGTCACCTTAGCGTCTTTCTCGAATCTCAACTAGTCGTTCTCCAACTCAACTATGTGTACCACGTACGCGATCCTTGCCTCTTTTGCAAATACCTACAGGTTAGACTTTTATCTTGACATTTTTTATTCCATTACATTTACACATATTCCACGACAACTGAATCAGATTACAGATAACCTACATAATATTATGTTAGACTGACATATATCACTTCAAGCTACCTCTACACATACATAAACATATCAACAACCTGCCACAGCATATGTGGATTAGACATCATCAACACATTAACAAAACACATGTAAACACCACATAGATCTCAAAATGTATACTCATGTATATATAAAATGGTCCACAGTGCCATCCAAATGTTTACATACAAAAATACAAGTATCTGCAAGCCAGTGAAGCACCTCGGTACAAAATGGGCTCACCAGCCTATATAAAAAAAGACAAAAATACATAGAGCACCACTCAAGGTGCCTCTACAGAACCACCTCCTGCCCCTCCCTCAGGTGGCGGTCCCCCACCCACTACTGGTCCCTCCTGCCCCGGAGGTAATCACCTGGTCATCGCAGCACCTGCTATTGTTGCTCGTCGTACCACGGCCGGCATGGCAGTGGAATCCCTACACACTTCTCCAGGAAGCCCTCATCCTGGATGTAAGACCACATGCCCTCAGGCATGCCCTGTAGCACGGCCTCTAGGCGACAGCGTATGTCCTCAAAATATACTCCGGCATCCGTTAGAGGAGCATGTGATGGCCCGGCACCAGGGTCATCGAATTGACGTCTCCTCGCTGCTCTCTCAGGAGCCACTAGTCTAGCCTCGGCTTCCTCATGCTGACGTCTCTCTCCAACCCGCGGAGGGATCTCCAGATCTTGACGATCCGGCACTCTCCGCAACTCAACCTCGTGCCTGCGAGGTGCCACATCTGCAGATTCAAACAAACAACAGATAGTATCAACATCTATATCATATAAATATATCATGCTATCTTAGAAAACATATATATATAACTCATCAACATACCTCGACGGTCAAACACCTCCCCTAGAGGTAACACCATGTCCAAATCCTCCCAAAAGTCAACCCCAGCATAGGGGAACTGTAATATCACTTGCGGCATCTGCCACCACACCTACGCCACCTCAGCAGTAAAGAAGTGGCCACCCTCGCCACCATTATGGTGAATAAAAACAGTCGACCACAGCTTTAGTCACGGCTCTCACACCCCAAGCACACCCAATAAAATCCTAGGGTGCAACATAGGCACCCTCCCCAAAAACCAGGCCACTAGGATGGACCCGAAGGAAAACTCTCCTGTATCTGTGGATCGATAGTGGTCCAGCTGCCCTACCATCCTGGCATGCAGCGTAAGCCCCAAGGTGAAGTTCTCAC
This sequence comes from Picea engelmannii, assembly GCA_009831015.1. NCBI lineage: Eukaryota > Viridiplantae > Streptophyta > Pinopsida > Pinales > Pinaceae > Picea > Picea engelmannii. The sequence continues at coordinate 47,931 of ML837137.1, read as the reverse complement.
TAGCCAACACCCTCTCCATCACACACAACTGACCACCACTGATCCGCTGCATCACCAGAGACCCATACACTCTCACAATCATTGTTTCTATATAGCAATGGGCTAGGGCATCCATCGCCCCAATGCTCACCACAGTGCCAGACATAAAGTTCTCCCTTGAACAATACCTCTGACCAACTATCGTTAGCACCACATCCCTCGATAACATCGGCTCCATCGGTTGGGGCGTTCCTCGAAACGGGAGCCCAGTCAAAAAGTATATATCCTCCACTGTAGTGAAGGCAATCTACTCTCCCCGCACTATGAAACAATGCAGGTACGGACTCCACATCTGGATAAGGAACTACAGGAGATACTCCTGCACCCATATCAACGGGCACTCAAAGAACTTTAGCAGCCCATAGGCTGCCAAAGTTGCACGTACCCCCGACTCCTCAATAGCCACGGCGTCTCTCAGTTGCGACCAATCCCGCTCTCGCTAACCAACCGAGATTTTGCACAATGATCACCTGCAACCACATAAAATAGTCCTAAGTCAACCAAATGGACCATAAACAGCATTAAAAAGATAAGTTTTACACCCATCAACCTTGCCTCCAAGGCGTGGTTGTTTAACCCACAGGCGCGCACTCAGGCATGCCTGTCCATCCCTCAGGCGCACACAGGTGTGCGCCTGTTCAACATATAGGGGCGCCTTCATGCACCCCTGTCACTAACACAGGGGCACCTTAAAGCGCGCATGTCCAATACACAGTCGCGCACACATGCATAGTTGTGCATCCAACATGCGCGCCTATCCGGTGGGCAGGCGCACACTTATGTGCGCATACTTCCAGATCGCCCGCGCATGTGGGGGACCACACCCATAAAACCTCCTTTACGGCCCTCCGTACATCCCCTGCCCCAAAAAGGAAACCCTAAATCTACGAAGGATGATCAAACTACTAACCTGAAGCTCATTGGTCCTCGATCGGATGCCTCATCCTCCCAGAATCTCCAAATATCCTCTGAATACTTCTCATCCAGTCACTATAGCAGCAAGTACAAATGAGGTGGCAATGTGGGCCCTACATCTATATATAGGCCTTTTCTCCAAACTTCCACTCACCATTCTGGGAACTCTGGGTGTCCATTTCTCGATCCGTCTTCAGCCACGGGATCAGCATCCTGTCATCTACATCATGACTGTCCCTGGGCCTCTTTTCATCCTGAGCCCCTGGGATGTCATTTTTTTCATACCCTGACCAGGTACGCATGCGCATATTCAAAATTATCATATAGATGCTCATATGTTCGATTCTCTTCAGACATTGTTCACGTCGGGTATTTGGTTTTCATGTGTGCAGGTACTTGGTCATCATATCTCAACGCAAGCCCTTCGGGTATATACTCAACACTGGCATGTAGCCCTTCCCTCTGAATCTCACTTACATCTCCAGTCACACCCTCTGACATTTGCCTCAAGGATCCCCATCTCCGGCTCTGCAGTACCAACAACTCCATTTGCATCTTCGATACTGTCACCCGGTAGCACTCTTACCCACATGAGTTGTCCCATTCATAGCACCCTTTTGCAGATTGACACTCATGTTGTTTTTCAAACCTTTAGGGATGGGAGTCCCGATAATCTTACATCATGTCGCAAATCAGCCACATACTCCTTCTCCTCATTTTGCTAGCTTTCCCACCGGATTCCTAGATTATCTCTTCAAGGTTCTATTTTTGCCTACACCTCAACAGTATCATGAACCCTCCATTTCATTCACAATCAGTTTGCCCATCTGCAAATTTCCCTTCATATCACTTACCTCATACAAAAACCCACCCATGGGGCCCCCACCCTCCACTAGTTCTCTGAGCAAATTGTGCCCTACTTGGGCAAACCATATCACATTGGGGCACCCGTTTCTGTATTTGTACACTTATCCAAAATTATTCTTTATTTGTTGTACAAACGCCTTTGTTTCCAGCAGTTACATTACCTTTTTGTCGTCACCTTTTGGCGACCTTCTTCCCTTTTTTGGCAAACGCAACCCATTTCACCCTTGGTTGGGACACTCTTTATCATCTACCCTTATTGGCATCATCCATATCCTCTGAGTATCCCACAGGCCACTTACCTCTGCCCTCTGATTTTTTTCACTTTGTTCTGCCTCTGGCACAGCTTATCCCACGTCTTGTTGTCCCCCTGACACTCGACTTAGTTGACTGGTTGCGGCCACTTATACTTAACATATACCCCCAACAAAGGGAAGTCTTGAGTCTCCATACATCTTGACTTCGACCATGTACCTCTTCCAAATTCCTAAGCTCATCTACTAGATTTCACGAAGCCCTTTGCTTCTGGGAGTCGCGTCCCCCTTTTTTGTCGACATCAGCACAGTTTTCCAGAAGGGTGACAGTATCTTGATTCTCATTACCTATCTAATGAGAGATATCGAATGGCACAGGGAGAAACACAATTGCTCCCTGCTGTCATTGACCCCCATAACATTCGACGTCAAAATTTTCTCATGTTACGGTGGGTCTTACTTTGCGACTATTACAGTTAGTTCTTATAGTTGCCGAAGACCTCTGAACTTGGTTGGGCTATCAATGCCTACAGAATCCGTGATACTTCTTACAGCTGTCACTACCTACTATTCAAAGTATTTTCCTCCATAGACTTGTCTTCTGCCTTTATCAGGACCTCCCCCGAGGGTGCTTCAATTGTCTACATCAACACTTCATTCCTCTTTTTTGAGTTACATGACACGAGCATGGGGCATGCTCGCCTCGTTTGTACATAGTTTATTTTTTAGACACCTTATGGAAGGTTGGGTTCTGCAGGTTCCCTTCTCCCTCCAACGACGCACTCTTGACAATCCCACTATTGCTCTTTCTTACAACAACACTCTCAGTAGAAGAAACATTGATGGATTTTGGCTATACGTATGCTCCTAACCTCATCCATCAGGGGGCATCTGTTATCACTGAAATTTCGTCCGCAAATGGTTACAAGAATTCAGCATCGTCAAATATTTATGAGGTCATCCATGGACCTGAATTAACACAAAAGAATTCACAAAGGGTCAAAACTATACAACTAGTGAAAAAATTAAAGGGCGCTATGAAGACATTGGGCGTGCGGACACATGTGCAAAATAGGAACGCAGAAATCGCGCACATGCACATGATGCGCGACTGTGGTCGCAAAAATCCATGCACCTGAAAAACAGCGCATTTATGAGAGTGGTCAGCCTCCCACCCACTTCTGGTTCAACTTCCAAGTTGATTTGACACTCAAATTTGGTCTGGATTCGACTGGGTGGCTGGTCAAAGACCTAGAAATGCCCTAATTAGCCTCTTTACACACTACAAACTAGTTGGAAAATAACTCAAAGGAATGCTATAAAAAGGCCATGGATACACTTCATTTTTGAAGGAATTCATAGCAAAGTTATGCTGTCATTATTCTCTTGAGGACTCTTCTATCCTTGCCAAGAGTATACTTGCATCATTGCATTGGGCAATCCATCTCACCCCTTGAGTGGATTAGCAAAGAATTCTTTCACCATTTTCATTTTCATTTTCAAAGTTGTAAGAAGAGCTTATTTGTGGGGGTCCAAGAGCACTCCCTTGGAGGAAGAAGGGACTCATAGTCCCCTTGCTTCTCGGTGTTTTCTTTCACTAATATCAGCCTTATCATTGGTGGCATGGGTCTAATTGTTTCTTTTGTCCTTACGTCCCTATGTTTATAAATTTAGTTGTTGTTTTATTTCTTAGTTTAATTCTTAGTTGTTGTTTTATATTTCTTTTTTTAACCCTTTTCCTTGCAGTTGTCATGCTTAGCAAACCCAACTAAGCTTGCAAGCACCTCTATTTTGCTCACTAAGGTGACAAAAGAGGCGCAACACCTAGGCAGACCTGCTCTGGTTCCTTCACTAGGAGGAGTAAGCTTGTTTAAAGGAAAATTGGTAACCTTATGTGGATGGATTACCCAGATAGCCATGACTACCCATGGCACCTCAACAGAAGAATATTTTGAGATTGTTAAGTTCATGGAAAGAAGTGCTCTGTTTCCAGTTTTTTTAGGCAGAACTTGGATTGCGAAATATAAGAGTCGAAAGTAAGAAGAGGCAGACTTAGAACAAAAGAAGCAAGAGTTAAAGGCTTTCGTGGCCAGAAGAATAGCACACTTAATCGAAGAACAAGAGGATAACACGAAGCTATTTAGGTATCAAGACTTGAATGTCAAAGTTGAATGAGTACAAGAACAAGAAAGTAGGGAACCTACCCCAGAGCCAATGAAGGAAGGAATGTTGATCCTGAAACCTACCCCACAACGCGAAGTTACCATTTCTAAAGAGGATAAGAAACAGAATGGAAGAAGGTTGACTGAGACAAAGCTCACTGGAAATAAGTCGAGGAAACTCATGAAGAAGAAAGCGAAGTTGGAAAAATTATAGAATGTGCCAGAAGGAACCCTGTAGAAGGAAAACATGCAGAATTGGAACTTCTCCAGGATATTAGAATAGCGACACCCGATACTTTGCCGTGGAAAAGAAACATAGTCGTTGACCGATATTCCCATTCGACTTCTGCCCCGAATGGGTAGAAAAGCATTAAAATACCACCACCAGATCATTGGACCTCACCTTAACGGATAGATCAATGGTCATCGAAGCTTCATATCCATTGCAAGCAGTCCATTGCAGAGTTACTTACTTATTCCGTCACGCCATACCCGAAAGACACTTTTTCCAATTGAGAACTTGAGCTTACAGAATACCCGCGTTATGACACAATTATTACTCCAACTTTATTCTCTATCTGATTACGGTATCGACAGTCCATTGACAACCCGAGACAGTGATCCCAAGTTTACATGTCCAATGAGATTATCACAGCAGAAGAATCGGTGAGAGAAGTACTTGCTAGCTTAAGGACAGAAAGAGTCATGTCGAAAAGAGGAATGTCCACCAAATTCCAAGCCTCGTCGTCGAGAGGTGTGGCAACCTCCCCGTCGACTGCTCGAGCTGGAACATCTTGAGTCGGCACAGAGTCGAGAACTAAGCATAGATATGACACAGCCAATGCAAATTTAGTGTCAACCATCCTACCAGCTTACATTCCCCCTCTAAGTGGTGAGATTAGCAGGGATAGTGTCCCTAGAGACTTTGAATACACCCTAGTCACTGCATATCTACCGAAAGGAGTTCACACTTACCGCACTGATCAAGACAAGGTTATAGTGTTGAAGTTTTGTGACTTCAACCTGGGAGACCATAAAGACTACAACATTTTGCACCATCTAAGTACTTAACGAGGACTAAGGGATGGAATTCGAAGATCATCCCTCAACAATGGATGATGAACCTTGTGCAATGTTATGAAAATACCGCACTTCGGCACACATCAGGAGGTGACTTCTTGTGTGAAATTGCTACTAGCAAGTTACCATGGAGGATACTTGTGGTTAAACTGCCCCATAACTATTGATCCAACGCTAATCAATAGGATTACCGAGCTTAGCATGCAGGGCCCTGATCCCCATGAGTACTACCCTGGAAAGACCGCGGATCGTGCTCTTTCACAAAATATTAAAGAGGCTTATGGAAATGTTGAAAAAGGAGTGCGATGTTACAAGGTAGCCTCTATAGAGAGTGGCACAGTGTTCCTCGCATGTCAGCTGATAGTAGGGAAGATGGTACATAAGAATAGACCTACACAAGTATCAGGCTTCGTAGTGGAACTCGCAGGAAAATGTGCAGAGGGACTACAAATGAATTGGGAAAAATACTTGGTCAATCAACTAGAAATTGATTATAGAGAATCCCAGGACGAGGGGCATGAATTCCACTTTAGCTGGCTTCTAATATTGATTGTCTTTGTTGCATGGGAGCTACCAGAAGGCACAACCTTCCCAGACCTCAACCCATTTGAACCATTAGCTGTGAAGTTCAGTACCTTATGGTACTCAACGAACATGAGCAAGAAGTGGAAATCAAATTCCATTTTTCATAGATACTATAACCAACTAAAAGAAGCCATAGGGGGTGAAGCTCGCATAAACCCAAACACTTTACAAAGGTTCAGACCTCTGATAAAGTTCAGCATGGACCACTACTTTATATACCTAACTCCACGTGCTGATGAACACCAGGAAAAGATTCAGTCCTATTATAAGTTGACCGAAGAAGACCTAGAAGAAATCACCAAGGAATGGTCAGCGAACCTCCTTGTTCCAGCAGATCCAATGGACATTTCAGACATTGACAACCTAGAAGCTGCGCAAGACACACCTGGGCCCAGTAAGATGAAGAAGACAAAGATGAAAAAGGAAACAAAGAATCCTGAAGAGGTTCACGATGTAGATAGCTACTCTGTAAAGACAACTTCCATCACACCCAACCAAGAAGGTAATAATGAATACCTAGAGGAAGTCGAACAACAACCAGAAGACGAAGTCAAAGTTCCAATGAAGAGAAAAGGGTCACCTTCGAAGTCTTCCTCTAAGAAGAAAGAAAAAGAGACTGTGACCAAGATGAATACCACGCTCAGCCCCAATGACTTCATCTTTCTCCTCGCAACTTTGAATGAAGCCATAGAAGAAATTATAGAAAAGAAGGAGGCCAAGCAACAGACGATGTACGACAGAATTGAAGCTGAACTCCAAGGAGTGCAGCGAGCACTTCAGTCTAACCGCGCAATATCCACTACACCCATGACAGAAGGAATAACAGAAGCAGGAGATGAATAAGTTCAACTCCACAGGATTGCCGACATAGTCGAAGTACGCCTTTGGAAAGTAGAAGAAGTAATAGCGCAGGCCACCCAGGCCCTAAATCAATCACAGGAGGAAATCATAGAGTAGCGTCGAGTTACACAGCAAGAGAAGGAGGCCATCCAAGAGAAATTTGATAAAGACAGAGCAAAAATCCAAAAGGAGAAGGAGCAGCTTCTCGCGAAGAAAATCGGGATTGAAGAAGTTGTCAACAGAGCATTTCACTCTATGACTAGCTTAGAACAAAAGGCCAAAGAACCCTTAGACCGTCAAGTGGTGAATATTGTTGAAGTTATTCAACAACTACAGCAAAGAGTCATGGACTTAGAGCTTCAGATCATCCCAAGTACCCCGCAAGAAGAGAGCGACTAGCGAGAAATAACTTCCTGGGGTACAGTAGAAAGGATTAAAGAACACACTGAAGAATGAAAACAACGAAGTACCAGAAGTGCGCATACATGAGAACTTGAACGAGAACCCATAATTTCATAAACTGGAGTCACAGCTCCAGGAGGCAAAGCAGCATGCAGATAGACCTCACATGCAGTTGAAAGCCCTATCAACCATAGATAAAATGAAGTGATCCCACGAGCAACGCGTCGCACAGCAGTAGATCCACATGATCCAGAGCAAGGTCATGGAAGTGATGTAGCAACTTCAACCTTTGTAGGATAAGGTATGTCAATTATTTTTAGATATTGAGAACCAAGGGACAGAGCTACAACAGGTTGTGATTACAGTAGAGAAGCACCTAGAAGGACCAGTCAATAATGCACTCATCCAGGAGTTCGTCAAGAAGGAGGAAATCGCAAAGAAACAGGTCGAAGCGGCTCAAGCCAAACTCGAGGTGCTTGAAGCAGAATTGGCCAGACTTGAGTGGCTTGGGACAAGTCACAGGTGAGTGTTGGGGGCTTGTTGGCCCTTGACCAAGTTTTGAGGAATACTTTGTCATATTTGACCATTTTTGGTACTCCGACATCCATTCGAAGAAGGATCGCATGGCGAAGAGAAGATGACGGGATCTCCGCCCCTTTTTAGGGCGTTTTGGTCTTTTGGGGATTTTTGGGAATATTGTAATGGGAAAGGGATATCATCCCTTATTTAGGCCTTTTGTATGTATAAATATAAGGGTAGGCAATGTAAGAAAGAAGATGTGTGTCTCAGTTATGTGATGTAAAGTGAATGGCTTAGTGCATAAAGTAGATCTATGTGATCAGACATCTGTGTGACTGTAAGAGATATGTGCCTACTATAAGTATTGTAAGTTTTGAGTGCACGGGTCAGGGAAGGACTTAGTGCTTGGATCTACCTAGGGAAAGAGGATCTAGTGAGCTTCGTATATCTCTTGTCCTAGGTGGGGTAGGATCTTGAAGGCTTTGTCCTGTAACTTGTTTTACAGAAGATAATAATCGAAGAAGACTTTGTGGACATAGCCCCAAGGTGGGGGTGAACCACGGTAACTCTATGTATTTTGCTAATGTATTTGTCTCTCTCTTGCTAAGTGCTTTGATATGTTTATAGAGATCTATTGATGCTTTGTGCTTATGAGATATGAATGCATGCTAGATATGATATATAAGATGCTAAGTGCTTAATCTATTAGGTATAACCTTTTTATCATTGCTAAGTGCCAGGTCTGAGTAATTACTGCGGTGCTCTTTGATTTCCATGAAGTGTATTAATGTAATGTTCCCGACCATCAACCCCATGGTCAGGCCAACATTACTACGCGGAAAAACACTATTGTAACATATTATGCATTCTTATGAAATACAATTTCTTAATTACAGTTAAACACAGTGTAAGCACATTATAACCATTAGCATACATAATCCATGTCATTAACAATAATTCACAAATACAGCGGAATACATGTAAACATTGCTAGAATCATAGACATGCATATTTAATTGAAATTATACGCATGTATATACTTATCTTTTAGACTGGATGTAATTCACTGACTCCATGCAGACCTCCCATGAACCTCCCAGCCTTAGACCGCGTTGCTCATCACGCTCAGCAATAGGTCACCCTCGATCTGGGACTAAGCTCCACCAGGTAGGGATTCCTAGGCTAGGTAGGGAATACAGGAAGACACACAGTCACAGGAGAAGGATCCTCTCCCAGGAGCCACTTATGCCCACTACCCAAAGAATCTCATTCCCCACATGTTTGTCCCACCCCAGGAGTATACACCTTCACTGTCACCAAGACAGTCCATCGACTACTAACCTCCCTTCCCTTGGGCTTCAGCAACAGACTGGACCGGAAGTCGCCGAGCTCTGTGGAAGCTACAGGACTCCTTCCATGAGTTCTCACTTCCTCCGCGCACTCTCTCACCTGGAGAGAGTCGCTCACAGACTGGGTAACCTTCCTCTTAAACAACAATCACCTCCCTCACACTGGCCAGAAAGCCACACGCAGTTCAGCACTGCGTGGCCACAACAGTCAATTGGGAAAAGGGGTATGGACACCCGAAATGAAAACGATCAGTGCTAAAGCATAGCACGGCTCCGTGATTATAGGATGCGTTGAGCTTTCCAACAAGCAACACAGGATGCATGGATCAGCAATTATGGGACATTCGGTTCTCCCAACCAGCAATAAGGAATAGACTCACCGCTCTGGTTTCAGAAATGCGTAAGGTGTACAAAGGTTCAATCACAGAGGCCCAACGCGTACCGACAGAGGATGGAGGAATTGGAAGGTCAAAGACTAGATTCAGGTGATGGTTGGAGGAATGCCCACCCCACTCCTACACAGAAGTCCACATAAAAATGGAAGGAAAAAACAAAACACGACTCATTTACTGGGTTAAATCGCATGTGCCTAGGTCGACACATGTCCCCCATGAAGCTGCATGCGTCCCTCCCCGGGAAATTAGGACAAAACATAGATTTACCATGGATTTTGCGATAATATTAAAATATTATGCCCAAGGACTTAAGCCCCTAGGCTCCACACTTATCCTTTGTTTCCAACCTTCCAGCCCCCAATCCCTTACCCAGGTTTTGTGGAAGCTTAGTCCCCCATCACTCATTCATCGTGGTCATTCCACACGTAGAGATGTTTTGTATTAATACTATGCATAATTACATGTACAAAAATCAGGCTCATGGCCTTCAACACTTAGGCTCCCTGGCCTAATAACACATAAGCCCACTAGCTTATATAACTTGGCTCACCAGCCTTATAAACTTTAATTACAGTTCATAAACAATCTTTATACTTCATAGACATGATTTACAACAGGGCTCGGCCTTGGGGACATTACAATCAATGCAACTTTATACTGCATCTGCAAGCTTTTCAAAATTTTAAAAAAGATGCGGGTACTCTGCCCGCATAACATCTTCATGCTCCCATGTCGGGTCTTATGGACCGTACCAGGTCCACTGGACCTTTACAAGCCCTATGGCTTGATTCCGGATCTGTTTGTTTTTCCTCTCCAATATGCGCACAGGATGAACTTGCAGGACACCTTCTTGCTCCACCTGGATCACATTCCAATCAATTACATGATTAGCATCAGGCATATACTTTTTAAGAAATGAAACATGAAACACATTATGTACAGTCATGGATGTAGGTAATGCAAGCATATATGCAATTGGCCCAATCCTTCCCAGGATTTCAAATGGCCCACAAAATCCGGCTGCCAACTTGGCGCAACTTCCCAGCTTCAGGGAACTCCTGTTAGCTTTCACTTTCAAGAAAACATGATCACCCACTTTGAACTCTCTGTGGGTTTTGTTCTTATTAGCATAAATTTCCTGCCTGTCCTGGGCAGTTTTCAAATTCTGCTTAATTTTTATCATTTGGTCCTCCATCTCCTTGAGCAACTCTGGCCCAACTACTATTCTATCAGCTGGATTATCCCAGCTCATTGGAGTATTGCACTTTCTTCCATAAAGTGCTTCAAATGGGCTCATCTTCAACGATGCATGATACCCATTGTTGTAGGCAAATTCTACCAAGTGTAGGTAGTCTTCCCATCTTGATGGTTTGTCCATCACATACATTCTCAGTATGTATTCTATTACTCTGTTCACCCTCTCCGTCTGTCCATCAAACTCAGGATGATAAGATGTACTAAAGTTCATATTCGTTCTAAATCCTTTGAACAATCCTTTCCAAAAATTCGAGGTGAATTCCGGGTCTCTGTCGGACACAATCGTTTTAGGAATTTCATGCAATCGTGCCACTTCCTTTATGAAAATATCATCAACATCTACTGCCTTGTGAGTAGTTTTCAGTGGAATAAAATGGGCAGCTTTTGTTAGCTTGTCCACCACCACCATGATCGAATCATGCAGCTTGCCTGTTCGGGGCAATATGTTAGGGTCCTAACCCACACATAGGTATATCAATATATTCGGATGTAATAAAGGTCAATATTAATAAGGCCTTTCAATAAAATAGAATAAGGTGGATGTAAGAAGACCTAATAGAAGCTTCTGCTTCTAGAAGGATATTCCTCTAGATACTTCTCTTGATAGACATATTTAGTATAAATAAGGGTCGAGGGTATGAAAACCCTAGCTTGGAGATTATTGTAACAGAGCATTACTCGATTGGAGGTTTCCCCCTCGAAGAGGCCTGTGAACATTTCTTTCTAAATCAAAGTGTTATTTTTGTTTTTTTTCTTATATCATTTCTGTGTTATTGTGGAGATTATGCTGGATATATTACTGTTATTCTGCCATTTCTAGCATTTTATTTTTGTTCTGCATATCTATTATATCTAGTATCTAGCAAGTGGTATCAGAGCACTTTCCTTGGCAAAATTTGTGGGAATTTTTTTCCAGGGTAGAGACGTATTCGAACGTCTTTAAGCCACAGAGATCTGTCGTTACGCGCATAAACCTGTGGTTGAGGGATTCATACACGCAAGAAATACAAGTGGTTCTTAAGTGCACATATGTTGGCCACCCTTGTAACCCCTGTTGGTACCCCTTCGAGTGGTAGCACATCAGATAGAACCTGTGTACGGATTGGCCTAGATTTCCTGAAGCCCTCTTTAGATAAACCTATCAGTCGTCGAACTGCTATAGTGTCACCGAGAATAGCACTTAGGAAGATACTCTCTAGTACCTGGGTAGTCGGGTAGTAGAGATAAGGGTATGGTCTATCCTCCTTAGTTAGTGCCCTGAGATATTGGGCCGAGTACTACTGTTGGACCCCGCACGTATATCAGAGAGCTATAGCACAGGGCAAACCCTTGTCTGTA
>ML837137.1:23262-33982 GCA_009831015.1 Picea engelmannii | reverse complement strand
CACACACACTTGCTCATGCATGAAGAAGTTCAACCACATATGATTACTTGTTGTCTCTTGTTGCTGTAGCTTCAATCCTCCATACAGTCTTGCACCAGTTCTCTAATCAATCTCTTGCTTCTTTGTTTGTTGTTCTTCTTAACAGTTTCCATAAGTAATCTCCTCAATATATAGGAGAAGATTGTTTAGTTACATGGATAGGGAATGATCCCAAGATATCTGGAAAGTCAGTATTTTGCCAACCATTCGAACTCCAACTCATCCTTCTAGAAGATTCCTTCTAGAAGAATCGAGAACTTATTCATTTTCTCCTTTAGAAACATATCCGCACCCTAGCCATTAACACAGTGCGGAAAGTCCGCAACCAAGCTGAATGCAGCATGCGGAAATTAAGGATTTCCGCAGGAAAGTATATATGCAGCCTGCGTACTTTCTTCAAAATATGATTTTTGAGAAAATGACAAGTGTAACCTTCTTCAGGAAAAAGTCCTTAATAAAGAGTTTGATCTTCTATCATCATGACATAATCATAATATCATCTCGATAACCAAAAATTTGGATAACACTGAGTCACCTGAAATCACTGACACAACCCCTCCCTCATACCCTCCCGAAGTAGAACTCGTCATTTCCCTCAATGCTCTCACTAGATTTTCCGCTCCCCAAACCCTCAAGTTGATCGGTTACATCAAGCATCGGAAGGTCATCATTCTGGTTGATAGTGGAAGCACCCATAATTTCATTCATCACCGCATTTCCCAATAAACTCATTGCTACATCCATGCTGTCAACAATTTCCAAATCATGATTTCCAATGGTGGTTCCATGAAATGTGGAGGGCACTATGAAAATGTGTGTCTCTAGATGCTTCTCTTGATAGACATATTTAGTATAAATAAGGGTCTAGGGTATGAAAACCCTAGCTTGGATATTATTGTAACAGAGCGCTACTCGATTGGAGGTTTCCCCCTCGAAGAGGCCTGTGAACATTGCTTTCTAAATCAAAGTGTTATTTTTGTTGTTGTTCTTATATCATTTCTGTGTTATTGTGGAGATTATGTTGGATGTATTACTGTTATTATGCCATTTCTAACATTTTATTTTTGTTCTTCATATCTATTATATCTGGTATCTTGCACAATCCCATAATAAAATACATCGTTACTACTTCCCACTTCCACTCAAGAATGGGTAAAGGTTGCAGAAACACTGTTGGGTGTCTATGCTCAGCTTTAACTTTCTGGCACTCCATACATATAGCGATGTATTAAGTGATCTCTCTCTTCATACCTAGCCAAAAGTAATGGCTCTTGACCGCTGCTACTGTTTTCTTATATCCAGGGTGCCCTGCATAAGGCACATTATGCATCTCCTGCAAAATCATTTGTTTCAAGCACTGGACATTGGGTACAAAAATTTTGTTCTTGTACAACAGTATTCCATCTGTTTCCAATTTATAAATTTCCATATTTTGTGGCATCTTACCTTGTTGTAGCTTGGCTACCAATTCTCTGTACTATAGATCTGCATTTGCAGCCTCTAGAATTCTGCCTTTAATATCATTCGGATACATGCTAATGGTTTTAGCATGTAATTCATGCACCCTCCTGCTGAGTGCATCAACCACTTTATTCTCCTTTCCTTTGATATCTTGATCTCAAAGTCGTACTCACACAGAAATTCCAGCCACCTAATTTGTCTAGCATTTAGGGTTGGTTGATCAAACAAATATTTCAGACCATTATGGTTTGTTCTGAGTTCAAACCTCCTTCCCATGAGGTAATGACTCCATTTCTTTAGAGCATGAACTATGGCTACCAAATCCAAGTCATGGGTGGCATAGTTCTTCTCATGCTCTTTTAATTTCCTGGACTCATAGCAGATTACGAATCTGTTCTGACTGAGGACCCCTCCTAGTCCTTCTTTGCATGCATCAGTGCATACTATGAAATATGAATTTGGATCTGCAATCCTCAGGATTGGAGCACTGGTTAACAGTTGCTTCAATCACTGGAAACTTTCCTCACATTCCTCTGTCCAGTGAAACTGTTTCCCCTTTCTTTGTAAGGAAGTGATAGGGTGAGCTATCTTGGAAAACCCTACGATGAACCTTCTGTAATAATCAGCCAATCCCATGAAGGATATAACTTCAGTTACTTTCCTTGGCATTGACCATTCTCTAATGGCTTCAATCTTCTCAGGGTCTACCACTATCCCATCCTTCGAGATAATATGTCCAAAGTAATGGATCCCCTCCTGATAAAACAAGAACTTGCTCATCTTGGCATACAGTTGGTTCTCTCTTAGCACCTACAACACCATCCTCAGATGTTTTTCATGTTCTTCTTCGGTCCTGGAATACACCAGAATGTCATCCAAGAAGACGATGACAAACTTGTCTAGATAGTCCCTGAATACTCTATTCATCAAGCTCATAAAAAAAGTGGGTGCATTTGACAGTCCAAACGGCACCACTGTGAACTTGTAATGACCATACCTTGTTCTAAAGGTGGTCTTGTTGATGTATTCATATTTTATTCTTATTTGGTGATATCCTAATCTTAGATCTATTTTCAAAAATATCTTTGCATCCTTCAACTGATCGAAGAGATCATCAATCGTCGGTAGAGGATACTTGTTCTTCACTGTTACTTTGTTCAATTGTCTGAAATTGATGCACAATCTCAGTGTTTCATCCTTCTTCTTTACAAATAGGACTAGGGCACCCCAAGGCGACACACTTGGGCATATATACCCCTTCTTCAGAAGTTCTTCAAGCTGCAGCTGCAACTCTTTCAGTTCTGGCACACTCATCCTGTATGGAGCCTTTGACACTGGAGCTGCTCTAGGCATCAAGTTCACAGAGAAATTGATATCCCTTTTCGGAGGTAGTTCAAGTGCTTCCTGGAATACATCTTCGAACTATTTAAGTACCTCATGATCCTCAATACTTGACACATTATCCTTAGGAGTTTCCCCCACATGGGATGCAAATAATTGACAGCCTTTTCTGTAGCACTTCTTTAGCTGCATTGCTGAGATTTCTCTAACAGTAACAGCTCTAGGAATTCCTTGGATGGCTCTCTGATTCCCTTCTTCATCTAACCAACTGAATTCCTTGTCCTGATAGTCCAAGATGGCATGGTGTTGGTCCAACTAGTCCATCCCAATTAGACAGTCATAAGAGCCTAACTACAGAATGTTCAAATCGGCCTTCATGCTTAGTCCATTCATGTCTACAGGACAGGACTTAACTAACTCTGTGACTTTCCTCTTGTTTCCTGTAGCTAGATGCACTAACCAAGACTTTTCATGTTTTCTTCTTATCAAATGAAAAATTTCTACCACTCTGGGTTCTATATAACTATGGCTAGCCCCTGAATCAACTAAAATAGTAAATGGTTGGTTTTTTTATCATACCTTCTACTTCAATCATGTGAGACTAATACTCAACTTTCTTGTTGTCTAGGGCTTCATAGATCCTTGGAATTTTACTGCCCATGTCCTCCATTGTTTCATACTGCTGAACATTGTGGAGAACTCTTACTTTATCATTTCTGTGGGGGAAATCCCTATACCTATGGTTTTCTTTACAACCCCAAAATTCCATAGGTGGCGGCCTTGACATTTTCCCACCCACTTCAACCTTCCTGGGCTCTCTACGAGACGGCTATCCTTGAGGACTATTTCTGAAAAAGGGTCGTTTATTTCCCTTCTGCCTCTGTTCTTTCTTGAACTTTTTCTGGTCATCCCAAGCCTTCTGAAAGGTAGGATTTTATCTTTGTTGTTCAAATAATCACTTCACTCTTCTTATCGTTTCTTCCATAGTCTTTGGGTCATCATACTGAATCTTATCCTCAATAGGAGGTGGTAATCCACTCAGGTACCTTTGAATCTTGATAGACTCATCTTCGATGAACGGAACATACTTCAGTAATTCCAAAAACTTTTGTTCATACTCATCAATGGTCTAGTTGTCCAGCTTGAGTTCAAATAACTCTTTCATCTTTCTGTCATAATATCTTTTAGTTAAGTATTTCCTCTCGAAATACCTCTTGAATTCTTTCCATGTGATGTCCCTTTCTCTGATGTGTTGCACTTGCACAAGTTGATCCCACCACATGGATGCCTTTCCCTTCAATTGATACATGGAAATCCCGCCCTCTATATGAGAGGAATAATTCTGTAGTTGAAAGTATTTCCTCATACCAAGCAACCAAGTTTCGACATCTTCCTCCTTCTTATGTTCTCCATCAAACGTTGGAGGCTTGATCTTGTTCATTTCCGCTTTCAATCCATCCATCCCAGATCTCATGTGCTTTCTGGTAGGAGATGGGCTTGAACTACTATGTTCTTCCCTATTGGAATGCTTTGGGGAGTGACGACGATGTCTGTTGACACTCCTTGATCTTCTTTTCCTCTCAGGGGTCCTACGACTCTCTGTCTTGCTTGAGTCACTCTCCTTTTCCAATTTCTTTTCTATTCTTTCCAGACTCTTCAACATCCTTAAGATGAATTCACCCTGCTTATCCCTAACTTTCATGAGCGTTCGACTATCAGCTAGGTGAGCCTGGGCATCTTTCTGCAATCTTTCAATGATTTTCATCATATGTCCTTCCTTATCCATCTCTTTTCCTTGCCCATTAGAGTTTGATCCTTCAACTCCCAAGTTGACATTCCTTCCTTCTCTTTCGTTCTCTAAATTGGAGGCAATCTACACCTCTTCCATTCTCTGCTCTCAACGACAACCCTATTCAGTTCTGGCACTTGCTAAGCTTCTGCAAACACATGTGCAGACAACAGGGATTTTTCAGGTCGTCATTCTTAGCAAATTCCACACATTCAAAACCATTCTGATTTAAGAAAACGCTTCGACTTCACAAATTTTCTGAGTTCTGCTCGGCTCTGTAATTTCTGGGTGATAGCTCCCTCTTTCTTAGCCCCTCCACTCATAACCAAAGGCCGTGACCAAATGCTAGACTACTAGGTGTTACCCGGGATTTCGACCTTTGAAGAGTTTAAGGTACACACATCTATCTCCCATAGTTTCAATTTACAAAATTCGCGTAAATTGGGTGGATCGATGGTCCACGTTTACTCAACATCCAATGGTTAAAAATCTGCTACGGTTCTTCCGTCTTCGAAGATTTCGAGTTTTGGGTTTCAGGTTTTCAGTAACCGAGAGTTCGAAATGTAGTGACCCAAACCACTGGTCACTCCATTCCCCGAACTCTGATACACGAGTTCTTGTACGAGATCCAACGATCCTCGATGATTTGTATCCAACGGTCCAGATTCTTTCGGAGTTTCATGAACCAGGAGTTCACGATGCAGCGACTCCAAATCTCTTGTCACTTCAATCCCCGAATTCCTATATGGGAATACATGTATGAGATCAATGGTTGTGAGCCTCCCCTGATTCGACGGTCCAGATCTCTCCTAAGCTTACACTTGTCAAAGCTCTTCAACCCTAACTTCCTTGCTAGTTGGCTGGATCCGACAGTGCACGAGATTTTGGCACTTCTTCCTGGAAGCGCTCCACTGTCCAATTCTACCCTTGTTAATCTCTTTCGTGATTCAGGACTTGGAGTGACCAAGAATTTGGCCTGGGCTCCAAGTTCATGATCCCTAAATTCACGAAATGATCCAACGGTTCAAACCAACCACGATCAATGACCCACGTTTATTCTGGATCCTAGGGTGGAAAGTTTCTCCATCCACTAACCACCTTGCAACTTATGGCTATCTTACGATCCTCGTGATTTTGCAAGTTCTCCACAGAGGATTCTGACCATCCAACTCTGCTTCTCAAGGACTTCTGGCCAATGACTTGGTACCCTCCTTCTGAACTTTCATCTACTTGATCCAAAGGTCTTGATTCCCCATGATCTGACGACTCATATCTCATCAGCATTTCGCATATTGATATTTCGTGTGTCACGAGGTCGAAATATTTTCCACCTTCATCCTCCCTATTCTCGAAATGTCGATTTCTTTCTGGACAATTAACGGTCCAGATCTCTCTTAGATCGACGGTTGTGATCCAATCTTGAATTCTTGTTTCATGAATTCTCACGAACTCACCCTTAGACCATTTCAAGTCACGAGTCAGTGAAAGGATGATCGCTCTCCACGCATCCTTTCTAATGGATGGTCCTGACGAATTTGGGATTTCACGTAATGTGATTTCCACACTCCTGTGAAACTCCAAAGGGTTTTAAACCTTGTGCATGTTCTCCATATTTGATGGTTTTGAGGGTTCTCCTTTCCTCCCAAACATATTCTATGGCTCTAACACTTCCGGTTTGGAGTTCTCTCTCTCCCTGTGGCCATATACCACACCGGTTGTAGTTTTATAATACCGCTACACCTCCTGAGCTTTGTAACATGGTCAAGTAGTCTGTTGACACTCAGAAACATTCTGAGGTCTGAAACTAGTCCTCCAGACACAATTTCTTCTCAAAACCTTGGTCCAAAGACCACTTATCCAACCCATCCAAGCTCAACGTTGAAACTAGGCTCTGATACCATACTGTAACATTCCTGAGCATCAACCCCATGGTCAAGCCAACATTACTACGCGGAAAAACACTATTGTAACATATTATGCATTCTTATGAAATAAAATTGCTTAATTAAAGTTAAACACAACATAAGCACATTAATACCATTAGCATACATAATCCACATCATTTACAATAATTCACGAATACAGCGGAATACATGTAAACATTGCTAGAATCATAGACATGCATATTTAATTGAAATTATACGCATGTATATACTTATCTTTTAGACTGGAAGTAATTCACCAACTGCATGTAGACCTCCCATGAACCTCCTAGGCTTAGACCGCATTTCCCATCACTCTCAGCAGTAGGTCACCCCCGAGCTGGGACTAAGCTCCACTGGGTAGGGATTCCTAGGCTAGGCAGGGAATATAGGAAGACACACAGTCATAGGAGCAGGATCCTCTCCCATGAGCCACTTATGCCCACTGCCCACAGACTCACATTCCCCACATGTTTGTCCCACCCCAGGAGTATACACCTTCAATGTCACCAAGATAGTCCATCGGTTGCTAACCTCCCTTACCTTGGGCTTCAGCATCAGACCGGATCGGAATTCTCCGAGCTCTCTGGCAGCTACAGGAATCCTTCCATGAGTTCTCACTTCCTCCGTGCACTCTCTCACCTGGAGAGAGTCACTCATAGACTGGGTAACCTACCTCTTCAACAACAATCACCTCCCTCACACTGGCCAGCAAGCCACACGCAGTTTAGCACTGTGTGGCCACAACAGTCAATTGGGAAAAGGGGTATGGACACCCAAAACAGAAATGATAAGTGATAAAGCATAGCATGGCTCTGCGATTACAGGATGCGTTGAGATTTCCAGCAAGCAACACAAGATGCACGGCTCAGCAATTACGGGACATTCGATTCTCCCAACTAACAATAAGGAACAGACTCACCACTCTGGTTTCAAAAATGCATAAGGTGTACATAGGTTCAATCATAGAGGCCCAATGCATACCGACGGAGGATGGATGAATTAGAAGGTCGAATCCTGGATTCAGGCGATGGTTGGAAGAATTCCCACCCCACTCCTACGCAGCAGTCCACAGAAAAATGGAAGGAGAAAACACAACACGGCTCATTTCCTAGGTTAAATTGCATGTGCCTGGGTCGACACATGTCACCCATGAAGCTGCATATGTCCCTCCCTAGGAACTTAGGACAAAACATAGATTTCCCATGGCTTTTGGGATAATATTAAAATATTATGCCCAAGGACTTAAGCCCCTAGGCTCCACACTTATCCTTTCTTTCCAACCTTCCAGCCCCCAATCCCTTACCCAGGTTTTGTGAAATCTTAGTCCCCCATCACTCATTCATCGTGGTCGGTTCACACGCAGAGATGTTTTGTATTAATACTGTGCATAATTACATGTACAAAAATCAGGCTTCTGGCCTTCAACACTTAGGCTCCCTGGCCTAATAACACAAAATACCACTAGCTTATATAACTTGGCTCACCAGCCTTATAAACTTGAATTACAGTTCATAAACAATCTTTATACTTCATAGACATGATTTACAACAGGGCTCTACCTTGGGGACATTACAATTAATGAATATATGTTAAGGAATAACTTATGCAAAGTGTGTTGTAAGCAAGATAATCACAGATCTATGTCCCAGCTAAGGTTGTAGACACCTGAGTCTTACAACCAACCCTACCTCTACCTCGGGTGAGACTGCATCTGCTTCGCAGGTGTCTCCGAAAGGGCCGGTAGCTAAGGTTTTTTTGGTGTGCTCTTGAGCGTTGAACCCTAGGTCTTCCCCTGTGCCAACACAATCAAAGATTCCTCATGCTAAAAAATAAAATTCCTGCATAATCGATGCCTGCAGAAAAATTGATTGTTGCATACTATACTAAAGCCCTACATCATAATATAGATATATGGGTTAAAAGGTATCAAAAGAACATGTTACTAGAAGCCTTTGATGAGATAGTCCTTATTGAGAAGGACATTCTTAGTTTAAAGGATAATTTAAATGTTGAGGCTGAATCAGCCTCCTCTTCTAAAAAGAAGATAGAAATCCTCACTAGACCTCCCCAAAATAAAAGGGAACAAGAAAATCTAGACTTGGAAAGTTTATAGAAAGATTTTCAGAAGATATCTAATCATGTCATAGGCTTGAAAAGATATTTTGAAGAAGCATCTACAAGTAAAGGAATCTTTAGACCACCTTTCATGAAACCATTTCCTCCAAACATACCAAAACCAACCATAGAAGGTCTGAATTTTAAAGGATTACAGTATGCTTTACAAGCAATATTGGAGGCACATGATAACATTGTTTATGTACCGCCTGAAAATCAAAACGACACGGGTGAAGAAGAAACACCTAATGAGGAGGACTCATCTCCTCCCGTCTTCAGACATTTGTCAAACATCATCTTCCAAGCGAATTTTGAAGCTGTCCATCCATATAATACTCGAAGTAAGGTGCAAAACAAACCCTCACCCGAGACAAGTAGAAATACGGTATCCAAATAGCCAAAACAGGTTGAAACAACACGAAACCCTATTGCCCTAGATTTAGAATATGATTTGGTTGAAGATATTAAAAAACTAAGGGAAAATATATCAATTTTTGAACTACTTAAATTATCGCGTATCCTATAGAAAATGCTCTGAAGTATAGCTGATAATAATTAAAAGAATGATCCTTTAAGCAAAAAATCAGTAGAAAATGACGTAAATAAAAAAGATTGTCCTGGGTAAAAAATCACCCGAAGATCAGAATAAAAAGGACATATCAGAGAAGACTATAGGAAATTTATGTACAATTATTTTAGGTACAGTAGTAAAAAATCAGCAGATTTATGTTCCCTCACCGCAGAAAAATGTACCACCATTCTTGTAAAATTTTGAAATTTTCAACAGAAATGTGCATAATTGTATGGTCTATTATGGGGTCTCATCAAATGTAATGCCTCTACCTGTGTGTCAAAATATTAATGCTGAAGTCAAAACTTCTGATTTAAAAATCATTCAGCTAGACAGAACTAATGTCACAGTCATTGGTGAACTTAAGGATGTATTGATTAGGTTTTCATCTAACCCAAAAGTCCACCAAGTAATTGATATAGTTGTCGTTTATATCACAAAAGTTTATGGATTATTTTTTAGCAGAGATTGTTCAGAGAAATTGCATGGTTATTTTTCTATAGACTGGTCTCATCTGTGGTGACCGGAGAATGGTCATCCTAACAAGATCAGAATAAACAGAGAACGTTACCTGAAGTACATTGTCACGGATTTAAATGATTCCAATGAGACTTTTACTACTGCTATAAATACAATTGAGGCTCAAGGAATGAACACTTTATTTGGAAATCTCATGACTGAAATATCCACTATCACCAACCCAGAACAAAAATCTGAAATATAATCCCATACTCAAATAACAACTCTAAAAAATGATCTCAACATTGTTGATAACAATGAAATTTGGATTTTATACTTTGATGGATCTAAATCTTGGGAACGGTTCAGTGTTGGTTGTGTTCCAATCGACCCCAAAGGTAATAAGACATTCATTTCCTGTCGATTAGAATTTGAATGTACTAAAAACACAACAGAATATGAAGCACTCTTGCAAAGATGAAAGAAGGCACCAGATCTTAAGGTGCAAAACTTGGTAGTATTTGGTGACTCTGAAGTTGTAGTCAAGCAGGTAAAAAATGTTATTCATTGTTTATCACCTCATCTAAAAAAATACCAAACCGAGGTATGGGGCTTAATATGTAAATTTCTCACTTTTAACATTAGTTCCATTCCTAGATCTAGTAATTCGGAAGCTTATTTATAAGCTAATGTCACTTCGAAATTATTAATTGTTGAGGGTTTTTCCCCTAATGCATTTTCGGTTGAATTTTTATTCAGGCCAACGATTCTCGACAACATTACCAATTGACGAGTGTTTGATATTGATCAACAAATCATAATTTTTTTGCATATGGAGGACACTTTCCAATATGCATTAATCAATGAAAGCACCCAAAATGAAAACCTCTGATATTTTACGGCAATATATGACCCTCGTTTTGTGGAAATATCATCTGATCTGGAAAACGCTATCCCCAAATATGTTATTAGACTAGAGAAATTTTATGCTTTACATGACAAGTTGAGGGGAGTGGTGTT